>JBBELK010000877.1:0-268647 GCA_037783545.1 Henricia sp. BOLD:AAB3569
ATATAATCAAATTAACCTGTATCTATATGGCGAAAAAAAAACGTTGTGACAGAATAATATCATGTTATAGTAAAACTTTATTAATTTACACGTACAGTTTTGTTTGATGGCAAGGATTACCAAATTTAGCGAAACTCCCTTTAAAATTGACCCTTTGACCTCTGTTGACCTACGTACTAAATTAAAAGACATGACTCATATACCACTTTGTAGAACTCACCAAGACCTACATTTTACTAGTGTTAAAATGAAGTACACCGAGAAAATCTACTAGAAAAATGTTGTTTCGTCAATTCTAGGGGGGTTGGGGGCGGGAGGTTGGGGGCGGGAGGTTGGGGGCGTGGGGGGGGGGGGGGGGGGGGGGGGGCGGGGGCGGCGGTGGTGTGCACGGTTGCCCTCTCTGGCCCATGGACTATTTGCAAATATTTGTGCAAGCTCAAAAAGTTATTTCATTTTTTGTTCAGTGCACTCCACGCTTACATGAAAGCCAGTTATTAGTGGCCGATATGAGTCGAGAGACAATATTTATCATAGTGACGGTTTTGTTGTTAGGATTGTTACTATGACATGGATAACATCCCATCCTTGTATGTGCAGTATGTATTTTGGGGGCCGGGCAGAGTTTGAACTGTCTATAGGTACTATACTACATAATAAACCCAAATGCATGACTGTAATAGTAAAAATATGTTCCCCCACACAATGTGGGAACAATGTTAGGGGGATACCCTCTGCCACATATCGTGCTGCATATGTCTGCTATAGCTAAAGGTGTGTATGCCTTCTGATTAGAATCTGAATCCGATCCCATCCGAATCTAATGTAGGCCTATTCTGAGTAGCTTCGACCCTAAATATCGCCTTTTTTCAAAGACAGATATTACATGATCGGAAAACGTTTAAAAACAGGAACAACAGCATTACATAATATAAGGTTTGTTGTGCCTACAAGCCTACTCACAGACCGGTATTTCCACAGGATTTATTCATTCATTCACTCATACTGGTTTGTTTGGCCCAAAAGCAAAATTGCGGCAGATAACAATAATCAATTAAATTACGGTACGTAAAATACATTTTTAAAAATACCCTAATAGTGAATTCATAAAAACAGTTTCATAGATTTTTGACGCATTTATATGTGGTATAAAAATTGTCAGTCAAATTTGACTATTAAACCAACATTTTGACCCACAACAATAAGAGCTAAACACTAAGCAACTTCCTTCGGATCCCCAAGTCATGACACAATTGGCATAGTCACAATAAACACTGTAAAATGGAATGAAATTATTAACAAAACCTGATTGTGTAGATCATAATTAAAAACCCCAAAAAGCATAAAAACCAGGGACCTTATTCACAAAGCGCTCTTAGGGCTTAAGAGCTCGTAAACCGCTCGCAAGTCCCTCTTAGTAATTTACGTGGTATTCACCATCCCTTCGTAAATGTTAAGAGCGTGCGTAGAGTCATCGTAACTTGCAGGAGGTCTGAGCTCCCTTAACGTCCACTTTAGTCTAAGAGATTGTTCATCGCGTTTATTTTTCGCGTAATTTTAGCCCACATGTCGTTTTTGCACTTCAAAGTTGATGTATCGCAGAATTTACTGACAACTTGAGTGTTTTGTAGTTAACCTCAACGATGCCAACCAGCTTGTCCACTTCATCTCCGCTAAAGTTTGCTTTGCGTGCACGTTTCTGCTTTTTCTTGAACTCTGCCATCCTTTCAGTGCTCACGTCCCTTGATCTGTAGAGATTGTGTCCGTGCACGGCAGTCGGGCGCCGCCCTAAATAACTTTGCATTGCGTAACACCGTCAGCGTAAATAATGACCCGGACCATCAGATCTTATTAAACGACCACGTTTAATAAGATCTCGGTAAGTGCACGTTATGAAGGCTTCATGAATACCACTTAGTACGCTCTCAAAGCCCTCGAAAAGTCCTCGTAACTTCTTCGTAAGTCACTCTCAGTGAGCAAATTTAAGAGCGCTTCGTGAATAAGGCCCCAGACTTATAAACATCATTGAGATAAAAAACAGCAGGTGAATTTAGCAAGTTATTGGATTTCAGTAATTTCATTTTTATTTCATAATTAAATGCATGTGGTCCAGTGGATATACATACATCCGCGCTCGTGTTCGAAGGGTTATGGATTCGAGCCCCACTTGTGCCAACGTCCACCATTACATTACACATTACATTACATGGTATTGCACTGTCTCGCAACCTGTGCGATATCTGATTTGTGGCACGGTAAGTGAATGTCTAGTCGTACGAACAGAGGCACAGCTCGTGAAAAGCAACAGGTGCCGAGAATGCGGTGAGTGGTACATATTCTTTGCAGATACAGTACACAAGTGTTACAATGTATGTCGTGCCGCAAGACTATAATTCGAAGAGCACGCTTCTGGATCGATTCTAGCTTTAACGCTTCTCAACAGTTAGGCCTACCTGGGGTCGATTTCACTAACGTTTACGATCCTTCGTATCTCGAGATGCGATGGATTACCGCTCCGTTAAAGCGGGCCTCCCACTGTGCGATTTTGTCCACGAAATAGGTACGATTAGCTACGATTTGGTACGATTGTGTATAGACTCTACACAACCTTACCAAATCGTACCTAATCGTAGGAAATTCGTGGCGAAAATCGCACGGTAAGTGAATGTCTAGTCGTACGAACGGAGGCACAGCTCGTGAAAAGCAACAGGTGCCGAGAATGCGACGACTGGTACATATTCTTTGCAGATACAGTACACAAGTGTTTACAAGTTCTGCAGAGTAGATTCTGTGGATCCTGCCACCAGCTGAGACAAGATGAGATATGATTTATCAGGATGTGCTTGAGGATCGAGTCCTGCATGCCGTAGCTAGGCAATAGTAGAAAGGGAAGTTTTCCACTGGGAAGGAGATGGGATGATTTCTGGTGTTGATAATGAAGCCCAGGTTGAGTGTGTTAGTTTACAAAGTGGGCCCGAAGGATCTTGGAGAGGCGGTGTTGCGATGAGCTAGTCGTCCATATACATGAAAGTGATGTGGATCTGCCGTTGTCATAGACTGCTGAGTACTTTGACATTCTTGTGACTTTCCAAAGGGTAGTAGAAAGACCATATCCTCTTGCAACAGGGCCTCTAGCTCCTCATCAGTACTTGCACGTCCGAGCTCCCTGTTAAAATTTGCCTTATTTCGTTGTGGAAGCAGCGACAAAAATGTTGTCGCTGCTCTATAGGCCATGCAGTCAGGACGCTTGTAACACGGGGCTTTTAGTGCCAATTTTCACTACATGTATACAGATTGTAAACACAGTGCATGCATGTGTCTGCGCTTGACTGCTGTTTGAATCCTATATAGGGGCATTTTGCTTCCCTCTTATCACATTGTTGAACCCCCATTTTTCCCATGGGTATTGAGATTTTGATATGTGTCATATTTTTCTCATTACCATTCTGAAATTTCACGCCCTCAATATAATATTTCCAGGTTGGGATATTGTAAAAGAAATCCACCAAAGTTTAGTAAACTAGTTTATCCAGTTACATAAAGCAGTGCAGTTTTAATTGCTTCCACTTCCAAATTGGGGATTGCATCATGTTTTCTTCCCATGGACAGTATTTTTGGAAATTATTAAGTTAAAACGAAATTCATTTTTGAAAAATGTTGTCACGCTCCTTTAATGTAATTGAAAAACTGCAAAGTAAATAAAAACGTTGCTGGAAATTTTGGTAGAAAAGGTTATAGTCATAAAGAACAAAAACTCAATCCAATTTCGGGAAAAGACATTAATTTTCTGTGGCAAATCATAATTATGAGATATGTCTGTATATCCTACTATTTCATAATTCCTTTATAAAATCATATCCGCAACTTTTTGGCCCTCAATTTCTAGACAGTTTTAATCTTTCGTCACCCACAGCAGCCACAACTCCCCAAACAGCCACAACAACCCCAGCAGCCTCAACAACCCCAGCAGCCACATCATTAAGTACAAGTCCAGATGGAACTTCCACTTACCGGTATAAAGGCCAAACAGAACCTACATCATGCATCTGTACCCCAGGTAAGCTGTTCCGTATCATATACACTTCCTCCTGAAACCAAAACAAAATCCACTGTTTCCCCTAATCCATTATTCAACAAAATCAGTCGTATGGACTTGACTTGAGAGTGAGACCCGAACCTCATGACTTGACTTGACTTGAGACTCGAACCTTAAACAGCTAGTAGAATATCCCCCATGCACATTTTTTTAGTTTTCCTGTTTATCATGGATGTTTATGTTTCTACAACGCGATTACAACGTGTTTTCCGCCAAAAACCGACAATCTTTTGTTTAAAACGCAATTCAGTTCCGATCCTTTTCACCCGAAATTCTGAAACGCTCGAGGTCACTTGGTTTGTTTACAAACAGGGGCGTGACGTCATCCTGAGAAGAACTCAAAACGGCCTGTGTAGTATGAATGGAAAACATACGAAGTGTATGTTCATCATGCCTGTTTCGTCAAACTACAAACGTGAAAAATACTTTCTGTACTTTGACAACAATTTATTGTTATATTTTTGTAAAAAAAAATAAAATTGTGGATCACAATGATGCTCTTTCGAAGTAAATTTCAGTGAATCGCGGCCGTTTGTTTTGACACGAACGGCCGTCTTGAAATTGAAAAAAATTATGTATTGGGTATGCATTTAGGAGTTGAATTCCACATCTTGTTATGAGCTGTAAACCACGAAACAGTGAGAGTTAGATGGGAAAAAAAAGACGACTGAGACAAAGTTATGATTTATACTGAAGCAAAACACATTCATGAGTGCCACAGTGGCAGTTGGCAAACGGTCCGTCGAGTGTTGTACTTGGTCAACAGTTGACTGTTGCACCAGCTCGACCGTTGTTAGCGACTTGAAAAAAAATCAAAATATCTATTTTGAGTTAAAACCACTTTCAAACAGACCAGCTGCAACAGATTTCAAAAATACCTTTGTTGCAAAAATTGATCAAGCGGTTGCTGTCTTATGCTTGTTAAATTGCGTCCAATTTACATGCGGAATCGTCAATGAAAATGAATAGACATGTAGCTAGTTCAAAAATTGTTATGTGATGCATAGCCCCTATATACGCGCGCACAGCCTAGCCGTACAACCCAACTCACGGCAGCCTACAAGTTCGCCTGTAAGCAGCTGTAATAAACCTTCGCGCGACTCATTTTTCTCATTCTTCGAAATAATAAAGAAAATGTTTCTGCTCTTTTTTTTCATAGTGTCTGGTAAAACATACAACCACGCAACTACTGGGCATAACTCTGGCTTTTTGGACCAAAAAGAATCTTCAAAAAATACCATCTAACAGAGACGGTTTTCCAAGTTTTTTTGCGTGTAAACGTATGGAGCTAGCTAACAATCGTGTTGACTTCTCTTTCTCAGGATTGCGTCACGGGGTCACGCGCATATAATTAATACCTAGTGAGCGTTTCAGAAATCGCTTGCAATTTATCCACTTAAAACCGACAATTAAAAAAAAATCCACGTCGGCAAGAGGGATGTTTGGACTATCGAAAACAGCCTAACTGCTGGATTTTCCTTCAAGGAGGATTATAGCTCTTTAAATGACTTGACTTGAATCGGACTTGAACTTTTTTGCATGTTGTGTCTTTTTGAGGACCGAATTGTTATTTTTTTCCTTCAGAACTAATTGCTTTACATGGAGAATTGTTAGCCCGTTGCTCCATGGTTAGCCAGAACAACAAAAATACCCTACACGAATGCAAGATTCAGGGTTTTGAAATTAGCTTGAACAAATTTAAGATTTTGTGAAGAAACAAAATTTGTCAGCCTGTCTCATATGTTTTGCACACAAGGTATGAAGCCATGATCAACTTCCCAATTCTTTCCTTAAATGAGGGAGCCAAATTAAATAAACACCATGCACTTTACTAATGTCTTAATTGCAAAAATGTGATTTTATAAAGAAAATGCCACTGCCACCACTGCCACTGGACAAGACTCCACTACCACTGAAAGAAACGCCACAACCACTGAAGGAAATGTGACTGCCACTGAAGGAAGTGCCACTGCCCGTACTTCACCATGCATTTGTATAGTACACCAGGTTAGATTCATAAATTGTTGGTGCCATTGGAGCTGCATTTTATTGTTCAAATAAATCTCAATAATTTTGAACACATCAGCAGAAAAATATTAAAGGAAGAGACTCGTCAGCAATGCGCGCGCGTGCGCCAATTTCGTGCCACGAAATACGCAGCTTTTTGCCTTTGCTATGGAGCTGCGTATTTCGTGGCACGAGTTTACTCGTCATCATTGCTGGCGTGAAAACAAAATACTATGTACAACACTATCGTACGTCTTTCCACGCTAATGGACCTATTTGAAAAATAAGTCAATAATTCCTTTCAGATGTCTTCAGTTTATCTCAAACTTAAAGAAATTCCCTTGTACTGTTTTCTGTGACCAAAAATGTAAGAAAATGCTGCCACAACATACATTTCTGAAAAGCTTGTGTACAAATTTCCCCTTTATATACATACGTATTGAGCTCATGCCCATGACGTCATTTTGGGAGTCAAATAATGCCGCGTCGTTGTGGAAGCAATGTGCGTGCGCGTTGTGCGTGCGCGTTGTGCGTGTCCATAGCGCCCGTAACGCGCTATACTGAGGCTCCCATTGGTGAATTAAACCGCGTTGCGCCCACCAGAGACACACACAGCGCACACGCACATCGCTTCCACAATGACTCAGCATTATTTGACTCCCAAAATGGCATAATCGCACGTGTTCGAAAGGGGTCAATAGGGGGAAATTTAGATGAAGCGCCCTTTACCTGTCCTTATATTCTCCTATGTGGAATATGTGGGTGGGAACCAGTTTATGCGAGTGTTTGCCGAAAAATATTGCAACTTGTAGTTGATGCCAATGCTTTGTGTATTTTGGATCAACTACACGTCGTGATACGGGAAACACGCACTGCAGTAAGCATGCATTTCACTCAAGTCATCGATCGTGTCGAAAAAAACGAGTATTCAAATCGGACGAAAAAATTATACTTTTTGAAAGAATGTAAGTAAATCACTGTACTCAACTGAAAACTCGATATATTTGCTTGTAGCTGAGATTGTGTGTCAAGTATATTCGTGACCATTTAGAGCGTGCACAGTGCACTGTTGCTGTTGTTGGGCATTTTGTGGGTAGAAATTAACGAAAAGACGCGGCCGACTGAGACAGGCCACCGGTGTGTGCCACGGCGCGGCGGGTCCGCGGTGTACGGTCGCTGATCATAATCATAGCCCTCGCTTTGCACTCCGGGACATTATCAGCATCCACCCTTATTATATTAGCCGGTCCTATTTAGCCTTATTTAAAAAAGCAGACTTTCTAGGTTTTGTTAAAGGGCCCTGAAATTGTGTTTTTATCAATGAAATCTGTGCTATGAAACTAGTCCATTAATTTACAATCATAAAAACCCTACTTGGAACATGGAGGTACTTTTCCTATCTCCATGCTTGGAAGTTGTTTGGGGGTTAAAATCAAGGTTTTTGGTTTTATGCTAATGAAAATTTACATATGCATGAGCAAAGTCGTGATGTCACATTAGGAAAACACAGGAAAATCTCAATCAACTGTGCACAAAGGTTTCCACAATTTTCTCCAACTAGCTGAAACCTTTGTAACCCATGTTGCCTGTTGTAAACCATGAGAAAATTAAGGCTGGAAACTGCAGAATTTTTTCACAATTACAGTTTGAAGTCTTATTATGTGTGCACCCAAGTAAATAGGGCTCCCATAGGAACAAATGCAAAATGCCCCATTTTCAAAAATCATTTAAAAATACTCACAACTCTCTCAGCTCCTCAGGACAACAACCAAAATACTCATTGAAGTCTCATCTTTTCAATTCTTTTCAATCTTATGAGTGTAATCCGTCACTTTTATTCCCTAATTTCCACTTGAAACAAAACTATCCGCCACTAGAAAGAGGAAAGTATCGGCTAAGACTCTTCCAAATCAAGTAAAGTACATACTGATGCACCTACCATATGTTGTTCCAACTCCACCACCCTTCCCCTCTCAACCCCTCCCCCCCCCCCCCCTCCCCCCCCCCCCCCTTCCAGCCCCCTCCACCCCACCCCCAATTTTCAAAGTTGAAAAATGCCACTTTCATGGGGCATCAAAATGAACCGTAGTATATTGCCTTCTACAGTGTACTAGACAAGTAATCCTTCATATACAGCAAACACTGTGCATAAAGTGATTGAGCATTTCAGGGGCCCTTTAAGTGTTTTGGACGAGTTTAGTTAGCCAAGTTTAACTTCCTGAGATTTTAGCACAGTACAAGTAAAACCTACACGATCACAGTTATGATACACGAATTGAAGTAATAAATTGGGAGAGGGGGCGGGTCAATTTATGTATGATTAAAAGCCTTTTTGGCACTATAGTGGCCACAAATGTAGCAATATTGACCACGGCCGGAGTCAATATACCTTCAACAACCACAATCGCATTATATATCCTAATATTAAACAGCCACGGACAAAGCTAGTGTCACAACAGCGAATGAAGTTTACACCACAAGAGAGAATGAAGCGGCCAGTAGCAGGACCACAGTCCCACCTGTCAAAGAATGGGCTAGCACTGCTGCAGCTTGGGACACATCGGTCAAAACAACTGCAGCCATAACTGGGGATGGAACTGGGGAGAGGACCGGAGTCACACCTATTACGGACAGGCCCAGCACTGCTGCAGCTTCGCACAGTACGGTCAAAACAACGAATGAGGATTACACCAGTATCGCAACTGCAGTTTGGTATGCAGCCACAACTAGGGATGGGAGTTCTGTGGATGGGCCCTTTACTGCAAAAGCAACTGTGGGCTGGGACAGTGCCAATACAATGAGTATGGCTGCCACCAAAACAGAGGGCGTGGCCAGCATGTCAACTGCAGACAGGAGTTCCAGGACGCCTTGGGTTGAGGCCAGCTCTGCAACTGTGGGCTGGGCCACTGACGGGGCTGATGACAGAACCGAGGACCTAGTTATTAGCAGTACCACAGGTAGGACTTGCATCGTACCCCAGGTGTAAAAAATTAAAACCCCAATTGCAGTTATCCAGAATTTTATTTCACGAGTTGACCCAACTAATAAAAAAAACATAACTAAAGGTGTTGATAACAATTGTTATCAACGAATATGTACAAACACCACATGATTTTTTTCCCTTGTAAAATATTGTAACACAGGTCCCAATCAGCTAGCAGAGGGCGCCAGCACCATTCCACGGTTAGGCCGGCTGACGAGCTGACGGTGCTAACACGGCTCCACACGAAGCCGGTTGGTGCGAGCCCCTGCTAAAAGGTTGGGACACCCGTTCGCGGGGGAGACGTTTCCTGAGCGACATTGTTGTTTTGTATGTTGTAGAAGCTCATGAGAACGGGTTTCCTGTGTCCTTTCTTCCCGGTGTCGATTGGCAAATAACAAGTGTAACATTCTGAAGGAAGAAACACAGGAAAAAGCAGGTAAAACTCGCGTTTTTGTTTGGACGAACTCACGCAATCGGCAACACGGCGGAGACATGCCAGGAATCGGACACGAGGTGTCCCTGGATGGAGGCCAAGCTAACATGTCAAGCAGTAGCACCTTCATAACGGTGGACAAGCTGTTCTTATTTTTTGGGGAAAGCCGGTACCCCCGGATCGACTCCGCACTGCACACAGCCACGTGGCGCAGCTCCGTCAGGAGCCCGGCACACCACTGATCTATGCTCCGGAACCTCCGGGACGACTCCGCACCGCACCGAGCCACGTGGCGCAGCTCCGTCAGGAGCCCAGCACGCCACTGATCTACGCTCCGGAACCTCCCGGACGACTCCGCACCGCACCGAGCCACATGGCGCACGCCACATGGCGCACGCCACTGATGTACGGCCCGGCCCCGGAACGGCTCTGCGCTGCACAGCCCTATGGGGAGCTGTTCCGCACTGCACAACCCTATGGTGCCGAGCACGGGGAGCTGCTCCGCACTGCACAACCCTATGGAGAGCCGCTCCTCACTGCACAGCCCTATGGGGAGCTGCCCTGCACTGCACAACCCTATCATGGTGCGGAGCACGGGGAGCTGCTCCGCACTGCACAACCCTATGGAGAGCCGCTCCGCACTGCACAGCCATATGGGGAGCTGCCCTGCACTGCACAACCCTATTATGGTGCAGAGCACGGGGAGCTGCTCCGCACTGCACAACCCTATGGAGATTTGTTCCGCACTTCACAAACCTATGGTGCGGAGCAAGGGAATCTGCTCCGCACTGCACAACCCAATGGAGATGAGTTGCTCCGCACTGCACAACCTACCGGTAGCTATATGGAGGAGAGCTCCACTCGGAGCTCCACACTGCACAACCTTATGGAGATTTGCTCTGCACTGCCCAAGCCTATGGTGCGGAGCAAGGAAATTTGCTCTGCACTGCCCAAGCCTATGGTGCGGAGCAAGGAAATTTGCTCCGCACTGCACAAACCTATGGTGCGGAGCAAGGGAATCTGCTCCGCACTGCACAACCCAATGGAGATTTGCTCCGCACTGCACAAACCTATGGTGCGGAGCAAGAGAATCTGCTCCGCACTTCACAACCCTATGGAGGAGAGCTCCACTCGGAGCTGCGCACTGCACAACCTTATGGAGATTTGCTCCGCACTGCACAAACCTATCGTGCGGAGCAAGGGAATCTGCTCCGCACTGCACAACCCAATGGAGAGTTGCTCCGCACTGCACAAACCTATGGTGCGGAGCAAGGGAATCTGCTCCGCACTGCACAAACCTATGGTGTGGAGCAAGGGAATCTGCTCTGCACTGCACAACCCAATGGAGATTTGCTCCGCACTGCACAAACCTATATAGGTGCGGAGCAGGGGAATTAGCTCCGCACTGCACAACCCTATGGAGATTTGCTCCGCACTGCACAAATCTATGGAGCGGAGCAAGGGAATCTGCTCCGCACGTACTGCACAACCCAATGGAGAGTTGTTCCGCACTGCACAACCCTATGGAGGAGAGCTCCACTCGGAGCTGCGCACTGCACAACCTGATGGAGATTTGCTCCGCACTGCACAAACCTATGGTGCGGAGCAAGGGAATCTGCTCCGCACTTCACTACCCTATGGAGGAGAGCTCCACTCGGAGCTGCGCACTGCACAACCTTATGGAGATTTGCTCCGCACTGCACAAACCTATGCTCTGGAGCAAGGGAATCTGCTCTGCACAACCCAATGGAGATTTGCTCCGCACTGCACAAACATATGGTGCGGAGCAGGGGAATCAGCTCCGCACTGCACAACCCTATGGAGATTTGCTCCGCACTGCACAAATCTGTGGTGCGGAGCAGGGGAATCAGCTCCGCACTGAACAAACCTATGGTGCGGAGCAAGGGAATCTGCTCCGCACTGCACAACCCAATGGAGAGTTGCTCCGCACTGCATAACTCTATGGAGGAGAGCTCCACTCGGAGCTCCGCACTGCACAACCTTATGGAGATTTGCTCCGCACTGCACAAACCTATGGTGCGGAGCAAGGGAATCTGCTCCGCACTGCACAACCCTATGGAGATCTGCTCCGCACTGCACAACCCTATGGAGAGCTGCTCCGCACTGCACAACCCTATGGAGGAGAGCTCCACTCGGAGCTCCGCACGTACTGCACAAACCAATGGAAAGCTGGGGGCCCCCTCAGGGGGTCGGAGACCAACGATGTTCCCAGATAAGTTTGATGGGGTTTCGTCGTGGTCCGACTACCTCATCTATTTTGAGAGCGTGGCAACAGTCAACCAGTGGGGCGAGGCCGAGAAGGCTATGTTCCTGGCCTTCCACCTGAAGGGCTCGGCACAAGAAGCCCTGGCTGACATGGCACCAGAGGCGCGCAAAGAGTACCGCTGTATCCTGGAGTACTTTGAACAACGATTCGGGGTCAAGGCACAAATTCCATTACATCGGGCCCAGCTGTCGATATGTACCAGGCGTCGGTACGAATCTATCGGTCGCTTGGGGCAGTCGATCAGGCGGTTGGTTGAGAGCTATATACCCGAACCTCCCCACGCAAGCTCGGGAGGACCTTGCTGTGGATGTTTTTTCGAGAAAGGCGACGACCCTGACCGAAGCAGTCACTCTGGCAACGGAGATGGAGGCTTTCCTGGACTCCCAGGTACAGAACAAGAGGGGAAAACAAGGAATCAGGGAAGTGAGGTCGGTAGCGCAACCTACACCAGACAGGAACACCGAGAGCACAGGCTACGCGCGGAGACCGCTCGACCGATCGATGGTGGAGTGTTTCGGGTGCCATGAATTCGGCCACTTCCGGCGTGATTGTCCGCGTAGGAAGCAAAGATTCGACAACAATCCGAGGAGAGGACAGAGCGAGTCTAAGCCAACCCGGAGGACGCCCAGGACAGGACCAGATGAAACCGAAGGTGCCACTGGGGGAGAATTACATTCCCAGCTAACACATAACGTTCTGCGAACGTTCGCTGAATGTTCGTTTTTGGTCACGTTCGTTTTGAACGTCGAGGGGACGTTCCCCGAACGTTCGTGAAAGTTACGTTCGTCTTGAACGTCGAGGGGACGTTCTGCCGACGTTTGAATCTAACGTTAGACTATAACGTTCTAAAAACGTTATTCAACGTTCGGAGAACGTTTGTTTTTGGACACATTCGTTTTGAACGTCGAGGGGACGTTCTTCCAAATCAAGTAAAGTACATACTGATGCACCTACCATATGTTGTTCCAGCTCCACCCCCCCCTCCCCCACCCCCAATTTTCAAAGTTGAAAAATGCCACTTTCTATTCATGGGGCATCAAAATGAACTGTAGTATTGCCTTTTACTAGACAAGTAATCCTTTATATACAGCAAACACTGTGCATAAAGTGATTGAGCAATTCAGGGGCCCTTTAAGTGTTTTGGACGGGAATTGATTTTTGGTTTGAGTTTAGGCCAATGAAATTAGATGACTAGTTTCTTGTCAGCGCCCGCATGTGATATTGACCCCGCACCCAAAAATTTCATTATTCAAAAAATTTCATTATTTTGCAAAAAAAATTAGCGAAATCCGACAAACTA
Organism: Henricia sp. BOLD:AAB3569; assembly: GCA_037783545.1. NCBI lineage: Eukaryota > Metazoa > Echinodermata > Asteroidea > Spinulosida > Echinasteridae > Henricia > Henricia sp. BOLD:AAB3569. The sequence continues at coordinate 13,104 of JBBELK010000877.1, forward strand.
CTCCCAAGCGAAGTTTCTGTTTCGGTTGCGCAGTCAGTGTTGCGCAGCTAGCTTAATCTTCGCAAAATGTATCACAGAATGCAGTAAACCAACCGTACAGCATATCAGCGCTTCCCCAGCACCCAGTATAGGGCGGTGGGTACCAGCGAAAACCGTTCGATGCAGGTCGAGTTCGGGCGGTCTGTTCTTAACTCGTTCTCGACGGATACGTGGTGTGTGATCCTGTTCCTAGTGCAGTGTTTTCGGGTCGCGTTCGCGCCATGCGTGCCAAGAACAGACCGCCCGAATTCGACATATTTTTTGTACGATAATTTGTGACCTCGTGTCCAGATCGCGTTATGTGCGCCTTTGTACACGGAACTCGGGTTGTATATTTTTGCCGTGGTCACGAGTTTGGTACATCGATTGTTTTCTGGCGCGCATTCACATGCAGATTTGTGTGTCTTTTGCCGTTTTGTGTGGATTTTTCCCGCTATGAATATGTTTTCCCTGGCGGTTTATCATGAAGACAGCTGAGGTGTGTGGTTAAATGGAAGATTGTAGACATCGGGGATGTGAGCGATTTATATTCTTTTATTTAACTTTTCGAACTGAAGGCCGGTTTGATCGATGGCTTTGACGAAGCAACGGAGTGGTTTCGCAATCGCAACTGTGCATTGGTTGACACTATACAGGAACAGGGACAGCAGCGTCCACGGAATTTGGAACACGTGCATCTAGAGAAGGTTTTTGTGGGTAGGAACTGTACCGATCTTATGGAACGCACACCCTCTTTGGGGGCCGTAAAGGCCTGCCATATTAAAACGTATTGCTCTTTCAAAACTCCTTTGTCATTTCCCATGATTTTTGCCATCTCAAGTTCTTCCTTCAAACACAAGCTACATGTATAACTCCATGGAACTGATACCGGCACTAACTTTCTGGGCGACTTTTAGAGCCTAAATTAGTTTCAAAATAGCAGTTAGTATATGTATAACGGGTTACATTTTTCATTGGTAAGAAATTTGAAAAGTGGTTGACGAGAAACTAGTAATCTAATTTCATTGGCCTTAGTTAGCCAAGTTTAACTTCCTGAGATTTTAGCACAGTACAAGTAAAACCTAGACGATCCCAGTTATATGATACACGAATTGGGAGAGGGGGCGGGTCAATTTCTGTATAATTAAAACCCTTTTTGGCACTATAGTGGCCACAAAATGTAGCAATATTGACCACCAATATAACTTCAACAACCACAATCGCATTATATATCCTAAACAGCCACGGACAAAGCTGGCACTACTACAGCGAAAGCTAGTGTCACAACAACGAATGAAGTTTACACCACAAGAGAGAATGAAGCGGCCAGTAGCAGGACCACAATCTCACCTGGCGTGGAATGGCCTAGCACTGCTGCAGCTTGGGATACATCGGTCAAAACAACTGCAGCCATAACTGGGGAGAGGACCGGAGTCACACCTATTACGGACAGGCCCAGCACTGCTGCAGCTTCGCACAGTACGGTCAAAACAACGATTGAGGATTACACCAGTATCGCAACTGCAGTTTGGTATGCAGCCACAACTAGGGACGGAAGTTCTGTGGATGGTCCCATTACTACAAAAGCAACTGTGGGCTGGGACAGTGCCACAACAATGAGTATGGCTGCCACCAAAACAGAGGGCGTGGCCAGCATGTCAACTGCAGACGGGAGTTACAGGACGCCTTGGGTTGAGACCAGCACTGCAACTGTGGGCTGGGCCACTGACGGGGCTGATGACAGAACCGAGGACCTAGTTATTAGCAGTACCACAGGTAGGACTTGCATCGTACCCCAGGTGTAAAAAATTAAAACCCCAATTGCAGTTATCCAGAATTTTATTTCACGAGTTGACCCAACTAATAAAAAAAAACCTAACTAAAGGTGTTGATAACAATTGTTATCAACGAATATGTACAAACACCACATTATTTTTTTCCCTTGTAAAATATTGTAACGCAGGTCCCAATCAGCTAGCAGAGGGCGCCAGCACCATTCCACGGTTAGGCCGGCTGACGAGCTGAGGGTGCTAACACGGCTCCACACGGAGCCGGTTGGTGCGAGCCCCTGCTAAAAGGTTGGGACACCCGTTCGCGGGGGAGACGTTTCCTGAGCGCCATTGTTGTTTTGTATGTTGTAGAAGCTCATGAGAACGGGTTTCCTGTGTCCTTTCTTCCCGGTGTCGAGTGGCAAATAACAAGTGTAACATTCTGAAGGAAGAAACACAGGAAAAAGCAGGTAAAACTCGCGTTTTTGTTTGGACGAACTCACGCAATCGGCAACACGGCGGAGACATGCCAGGAATCGGACACGAGGTGTCCCTGGATGGAGGCCAAGCTAACATGTCAAGCAGTAGCACCTTCATAACGGTGGACGAGCTGTTCTTATTTTTGGGGGAAAGCCGGTACCCCCGGATCGACTCCGCACTGCACAGAGCCACGTGGCGCAGCTCCGTTAGGAGCCCGGCACACCACTGATCTATGCTCCGGAACCTCCGGGACGACTCCGCACCGAGCCACGTGGCGCAGCTCCGTCAGGAGCCCGGCACGCCACTGATCTACGCTCCGGAACCTCCCGGACGACTCCGCACCGCACCGAGCCACGTGGCGCACGCCACTGATGTACGGCCCGGAACCCGGCCCCGGAACGGCTCTGCGCTGCACAGCCCTATAGGGAGCTGTTCCGCACTGCACAACCCTATGGTGCCGAGCACGGGGAGCTGCTCCGCACTGCACAACCCTATGGAGAGCCGCTCCGCACTGCACAGCCCTATATGGGGAGCTGCCCTGCACTGCACAACCCTATCATGGTGCGGAGCACGGGGAGCTACTGCACAACCCTATGGAGAGCCGCTCCGCACTGCACAGCCCTATGGGGAGCTGCCCTGCACTGCACAACCCTATTATGGTGGAGAGCACGGGGAGCGCGGCTGCTCCGCACTGCACAACCCTATGGAGATTTGCTCCGCACTTCACAAACCTATGGTGCGGAGCAAGGGAATCTGCTCCGCACTGCACAACCCAATGGAGATTTGCTCCGCACTGCACAAACCTATGGTGCGGAGCAGGGGAATCAGCTCCGCACTGCACAACCTTATGGAGATTTGCTCCGCACTGCACAAACCTATCGTGCGGAGCAGGGGAATCTGCTCCGCACTGCACAACCTAATGGAGAGTTGCTCCGCACTGCACAAACCTATGGTGCGGAGCAAGGGAATCTGCTCCGCACTGCACAAACCTATGGTGTGGAGCAAGGGAATCTGCTCTGCACTGCACAACCCAATGGAGATTTGCTCCGCACTGCACAAACCTATGGTGCGGAGCAGGGGAATTAGCTCCGCACTGCACAACCCTATGGAGATTTGCTCCGCACTGCACAAATCTATGGAGCGGAGCAAGGGAATCTGCTCCGCACGTACTGCACAACCCAATGGAGAGTTGTTCCGCACTGCACAACCCTATGGAGGAGAGCTCCACTCGGAGCTGCGCACTGCACAACCTTATGGAGATTTGCTCCGCACTGCACAAACCTATGGTGCGGAGCAAGGGAATCTGCTTCGCACTGCACAACCCAATGGAGAGTTGCTCCGCACTGCACAAACCTATGGTGCGGAGCAAGGGAATCTGCTCCGCACTTCACTACCCTATGGAGGAGAGCCCCACTCGGAGCTGCGCACTGCACAACCTTATGGAGATTTGCTCCGCACTGCACAAACCTATGGTGTGGAGCAAGGGAATCTGCTCTGCACAACCCAATGGAGATTTGCTCCGCACTGCACAAACATATGGTGCGGAGCAAGGGAATCAGCTCCACACTGCACAAACCTATGGTGCGGAGCAAGGGAATCTGCTCCGCACTGCACAACCCAATGGAGAGTTGCTCCGCACTGCATAACTCTATGGAGGAGAGCTCCACTCGGAGCTCCGCACTGCACAACCTTATGGAGATTTGCTCCGCACTGCACAAACCTATGGTGCGGAGCAAGGGAATTTGCTCTGCACTGCACAAACCTATGGTGCGGATCAAGGGAATCTGCTCCGCACTGCACAACCCTATGGAGATCTGCTCCGCACTGCACAACCCTATGGAGATCTGCTCCGCACTGCACAACCCTATGGAGGAGAGCTCCACTCGGAGCTCCGCACGTACTGCACAAACCAATGGAAAGCTGGGGGCCCCCTCAGGGGGTCGGAGACCAACGATGTTCCCAGATAAGTTTGATGGGGTTTCGTCGTGGTCCGACTACCTCATCTATTTTGAGAGCGTGGCAACAGTCAACCAGTGGGGCGAGGCCGAGAAGGCTATGTTCCTGGCCTTCCACCTGAAGGGCTCAGCACAGTTTCTGTTTCGGTTGCGCAGTCAGTGTTGCGCAGCTAGCTTAATCTTCGCAAAATGTATCTGCTCCGCACTGCACAACCTAATGGAGAGTTGCTCCGCACTGCACAAACCTATGGTGCGGAGCAAGGGAATCTGCTCCGCACTGCACAAACCTATGGTGTGGAGCAAGGGAATCTGCTCTGCACTGCACAACCCAATGGAGATTTGCTCCGCACTGCACAAACCTATGGTGCGGAGCAGGGGAATTAGCTCCGCACTGCACAACCCTATGGAGATTTGCTCCGCACTGCACAAATCTATGGAGCGGAGCAAGGGAATCTGCTCCGCACGTACTGCACAACCCAATGGAGAGTTGTTCCGCACTGCACAACCCTATGGAGGAGAGCTCCACTCGGAGCTGCGCACTGCACAACCTTATGGAGATTTGCTCCGCACTGCACAAACCTATGGTGCGGAGCAAGGGAATCTGCTTCGCACTGCACAACCCAATGGAGAGTTGCTCCGCACTGCACAAACCTATGGTGCGGAGCAAGGGAATCTGCTCCGCACTTCACTACCCTATGGAGGAGAGCCCCACTCGGAGCTGCGCACTGCACAACCTTATGGAGATTTGCTCCGCACTGCACAAACCTATGGTGTGGAGCAAGGGAATCTGCTCTGCACAACCCAATGGAGATTTGCTCCGCACTGCACAAACATATGGTGCGGAGCAAGGGAATCAGCTCCACACTGCACAAACCTATGGTGCGGAGCAAGGGAATCTGCTCCGCACTGCACAACCCAATGGAGAGTTGCTCCGCACTGCATAACTCTATGGAGGAGAGCTCCACTCGGAGCTCCGCACTGCACAACCTTATGGAGATTTGCTCCGCACTGCACAAACCTATGGTGCGGAGCAAGGGAATTTGCTCTGCACTGCACAAACCTATGGTGCGGATCAAGGGAATCTGCTCCGCACTGCACAACCCTATGGAGATCTGCTCCGCACTGCACAACCCTATGGAGATCTGCTCCGCACTGCACAACCCTATGGAGGAGAGCTCCACTCGGAGCTCCGCACGTACTGCACAAACCAATGGAAAGCTGGGGGCCCCCTCAGGGGGTCGGAGACCAACGATGTTCCCAGATAAGTTTGATGGGGTTTCGTCGTGGTCCGACTACCTCATCTATTTTGAGAGCGTGGCAACAGTCAACCAGTGGGGCGAGGCCGAGAAGGCTATGTTCCTGGCCTTCCACCTGAAGGGCTCAGCACAGTTTCTGTTTCGGTTGCGCAGTCAGTGTTGCGCAGCTAGCTTAATCTTCGCAAAATGTATCACAGAATGCAGTAAACCAACCGTACAGCATATCAGCGCTTCCCCAGCACCCAGTATAGGGCGGTGGGTACCAGCGAAAACCGTTTGTTGCAGGTCGAGTTCGGGCGGTCTGTTCTTAACTCGTTCTCGACGGATACGTGGTGTGTGATCCTGTTCCTAGTGCAGTGTTTTCGGGTCGCGTTCGCGCCATGCGTGCCAAGAACAGACCGCCCGAATTCGACATATTTTTTGTACGATGATTTGTGTCCAGATCGCGTTATGTGCGCCTATGGGTCTTTCTATAAATTAGGGGTCCAAAAGTGTGACATTTGGTGTCCCCCGTTACACATGATATGTGTTATTTTTTGTACAAAAATCATTAAAATAATTAAAATGTACTTTATGTACTCACTCTTTGAGATGGAAAGTATTTAAAGAATATGTCCTGAATTTACAAAAACAAGATGTAAAATGTAACGGGGGACACCAAAGCTGGACCCCTAATTTATGTACACGGAACTCGGGTTGTATATTTTTGCCGTCGTCACGAGGTTGGTACATCGATTGTTTTCTGGCGCGCATTCACATGCAGATTTGTGTGTCTTTTGCAGTTTTGTGTGGATTTTTCCCGCTATGAATATGTTTTCCCTGGCGGTTTATCATGAAGACAGCTGAGGTGTGTGGTTAAATGGAAGATTGTAGACATCGGGGATGTGAGCGATTTATATTCTTTTATTCAACTTTTCGAACTGAAGGCCGGTTTGATCGATGGCTTTGACGAAGCAACGGAGTGGTTTTGCAATCGCAACTGTGCATTGGTTGACACTATACAGGAACAGGGACAGCAGCGTCCACGGAATTTGGAACACGTGCATCTAGAGAAGGTTTTTGTGGGTAGGAACTGTACCGATCTTATGGAACGCACACCCTCTTTGGGGGCCGTAAAGGCCTGCCATATCAAAACGTATTGCTCTTTCAAAACTCCTTTGTCATTTCCCATGATTTTTGCCATCTCAAGTTCTTCCTTCAAACACAAGCTACATGTATAACTCCATGGAACTGATACCGGCACTAACTTTCTGGGCGACTTTTAGAGCCTAAATTAGTTTCAAAATAGCAGTTAGTGTATGTATAACGGGTTACATTTTTCATTGGTAAGAAATTTGAAAAGTGGTTGACGAGAAACTAGTAATCTAATTTCATTGGCCTTAGTTAGCCAAGTTTAACTTCCTGAGATTTTAGCACAGTACAAGTAAAACCTAGAATGAATTGGGAGGTAATGAATTGGGAGAGGGGGCGGGTCAATTTCTGTATAATTAAAACCCTTTATGGCACTATAGTGGCCACAAAATGTAGCAATATTGACCACCAATATAACTTCAACAACCACAATCGCATTATATATCCTGAACAGCCACGGACAAAGCTGGCACTACTACAGCGAAAGCTAGTGTCACAACAGCGAATGAAGTTTACACCACAAGAGAGAATGAAGCGGCCAGTAGCAGGACCAGAGTTCCACCTGTCGTGGAATGGCCTAGCACTGCTGCAGCTTGGGATACATCGGTCAAAACAACTGCAGCCATAACTGGGGAGAGGACCGGAGTCACACCTATTACGGACAGGCCCAGCACTGCTGCAGCTTCGCACAGTACGGTCAAAACAACGATTGAGGATTACACCAGTATCGCAACTGCAGTTTGGTATGCAGCCACAACTAGGGACGGAAGTTCTGTGGATGGGCCCATTACTGCAAAAGCAACTGTGGGCTGGGACAGTGCCACAACAATGAGTATGGCTGCCACCAAAACAGAGGGCGTGGCCAGCATGTCAACTGCAGACGGGAGTTCCAGGACGCCTTGGGTAGAGACCAGCACTGCAACTGTGGGCTGGACCACTGACAGGGCTGATGACAGAACCGAGGACCTGGTTATTAGCAGTACCACAGGTATGACAGTGCCCCAGGTGTACAAAATTAAAACCCCAATTTGCAGTTATCCAGAATTTTATTTCACTAGTTGACCCAACTTTAAAAAAAACTAACTAAAAGTGTTAATAGCAATGGTAATATATGTACAAACACCACATTATTTATTTCCCTTGTAAAATATGGTACCTTTGTGGGGGAAATTACCAACTGAAGGAGCTTTTTTTTATTTTTTAAATAATGTACTTTCTGCAGACAATTTTTTGTATCATATCATTCAACACAAAACAACATGCATGCACTTAAACGCACTATGCCCTTCAGCTTTCGCCTTGGGGCATATAGTCATAGCTTGGAGATCACGTCTTAACCATGACCCTTATTGCAGTCAATATTTGTATACAAGTGACTTAATTATGTGGAACTACTGTCAACTGATGCCCAGGTATTATAAATAAAAAAAGTGGAATAAGGTTTATTATTTCTTGGCAGGTGCATCAACAGCAGCTACCACACCGATGCTCCTGAACCGGCCCACACCAACGGCAGGCAAAGGTACATCTAGTCCAATTTTAATACAGTTTGTCGAAATTCTGCAACACATTACCCATTGTACAGTATATTTATCAAACATTTTCTGACAAATTTTTATTAACTTTTTTTATTGCAGAATGCATTTTTAAAAGGTATTTTTTTCGTATACATTGAAAAAAAATTTTAAGGAAATTACCTCCTGGAATCAACACTTAATGTTATTTTAAGATATACTTTCCACTTGCACTTTTGTTGCAAATGTTGCTTTTCTGTAGAAAAATCACGTTTTCTTCTTCAAAAATCGCCTTCAGTTAGTGCACAAGATAACCATTCACGCGCGCGCGCAGCGCCCTCTGTTGTCGCGCTTACGCACAGACCGCTCGCCGCGTCATTTTGTGCATTTACTTTATGCAGTAATTTTATCATTTATTTATCTCAGAAATGCAACATTTGCGACGGAAATGTCAGTGGGAAGTATATCTTAAAATTGAATAAGCTATCGATTCCAATATATAAATTTACCCAAATCCGTGTTCAATGTATATGAAAAAAATACCTTTAAAAATTTGGTGAAGGGGTTGCCTACTCAGGACAGACAGTAAAAGGCTGTCAGGGAAAAAGCCGTAAATGATACTTTATGTACGCATTTGCTTTCTATTTGAACAACTTTAAAAAAATTAATTGGGGGGTGGTGAGGGACAAGATAAAGGCATTTCTATGAGAATGGTCTCCTTTGCTAAATTGGCCAATGGAAAGACACATGTAAAGCTCCATTGTGCAACAATTGTGCATTTAAGGAGCTCTTGTGCAGTGTACTTGTTACTTTATAGATGGCCCCTAATATACATATTTTTAGTCGAGATTCGTACATTTGTCATGCTGATGTACATTGTACACTGTCAAAGTTCACATAAAAAGGAAAAATGTTCGCTTGATATAAAATTTAAAATGCCGCCCTCTATTGACACTATTTGCAAATATTTGCTACGGCTGGCTGTTTTCTCGGCAGAAAGCGCTGAAGTCGGGCATTGCACGCTCTTATATTACTTTTGCCTCACAAAATAAACCATATTGCACAAATTGGGTGATTTTCAAATGACACATGTACACTGGATTTTAATCAGTATTTTCGCCCAAAAGGACAAACAGACACACAATGATTATAGATCTTTGGCGTAGGCTATAAATTTGCATTTTTGTTGTGATCGTTGTTATGTAAATTGTGACGTCTTGTTGTCAAGACGCACAAACTTGACATAGTCGCGGTCAATGTAAATTCGCGCATATGCAGAATAGGTGTTCACGTATTTCTGGTATTAGCCGCCTAGTTGAAGCAAAATTGTTTTAGTGATTCCAGATGGCACCAAATAGTTAATGACCGTGCGGCATTTTTGAATAACAGTCATGTTAGATACTGTGCACCTTATAAATGTATGAATAAGTGATTTAAAGGTAGAACCTTATAAATGCTCTGCTATTATTATTTTTGTTACATCCTCTGTCTTCATAACACGTACTCTTTTCCTGTTTCGCATGCATGAATGCATTAGACAATGAGGGTCCACGAGTCCGTTGTCCCTCGTATTCCAAAGAATGTACACGAGATGCTAATGCCGTTGTCAACTGGATCCCCGCTCCAACTGCCACTGACAACAATGATGGCAGTATACTCGCCATTACATGTAGAGATTCGAGAAGCCAAGTATCATCAGGCGAATTTTACCCAGTTGGAGTAACGGTTGTGACCTGCAGGGCAAAGGATGCGGCTGGAAACCAGGGGATATGCACATTCTCTATTGAAGTGTCTGGTATGACGTGTGTCAGTTGACATTTCCTTAACTCAACCAATTCTGACCATATTAAGGGTGTAAACTTTCAAACAGTCTACAGCAAATAGCTACTCTGGCCATTTCTAATTTCTAATTCTTCATGGGTTTCCTCACGCTTGCGAGTAACAGTGCAATGAGCACTATTGAGGAATCCTTGGTATGAATACCGGAAATCAATAATAATCAATAATCAATAATCAATAATAATACATCATGTAATGCCTATAAATTGAATCTTGTTTGCAGACCTTCCTACATAAAATGGAATTTTTAGAAAATTGAAATGTTTTAGAGCAATGCAATTTTAGAAAATTCAAGAAATGTTTAGTTGCTGTAATAACATATGTACCTTATACCTTTGCATTCAAAACCCATTAAGATTGTGAAATGTGCAATACATATGTGTATTTCCTTCATGTACATGTACATGTATCTATATTCATGTTTAAAACATAAAACTGTACATTTTCTTTTTAAAAAGGTATACATGTACTTGTACTTTAAGTTAAAATGCTTATGACCAAGGGCCTTGGTTGCCAAAAATGTCATAAAACTTGACTACAATAAAATGCTTGAAATGTTAGCATGTACGTACCTTTTCCTCCTCTTCAGTTGCACCAACTTTGTTTTTGCCGAGTTCGAATGTCTATCCTACCCAGCGAAACCGTGGGTACACTATAATCTACTGGAATTCATTTGGAGCCATCAATACTGACTATCGGCCCATCATATGCTTCCACAGTGGAACTGGATATGCCTATTTTTATTGGTTCCGGGGCATATTTGGATTCGGCAGACATACTCTTCATTGTACAGTCACCAACAACCGTGGCTGTTCAGCAGTTGATAGCTTCACTGTGACTGTAGTGGGTAAGGCTATTAAAATTTAAAATCTGTGGCTAGGCTATAAAGGCAGTCGGTGCAAAATTGTTGACCATTTTCCACCACTTAACATTTTCTACCATTTAATATGATTTAGCCTCGAGTCAGAATCTTGAGTCATTTAGCCTCGAGACCAAGTCACGAGTCACATTAATGAAACTGAATCTGCTAGCCTATATGTTTCGTTCACACAATACGTGAAATTATGACGTGCTCGTGCACTCCTTGCCGGCCTTGTACATATTCACACGTCGTACTGTTGTTATTTCAAGAATCCTGCATTAAGCGTGCGAATATATATTTTTTTATTTTTTTGAAATATGTGATTCGTGAGTCACGAGTCACCATGGTCGAGTCCGAGTCATTTTCTAATGTGACTCGAGTCCTTGTCATTTTCCAATGTGAGTCGAGTCCGAGTCTTGAAAATTGTGACTAGAGTCTGACTCGAATCCGAGTCCTGGACATGAGTCCTACAACACTCATGACCCTGGCTGCGATGAAAAATACGTGTTTCCCCACGAAATCTTAAAATTTTCTCACTCCAAAATTTTAAAGAAAAAAAATTCCTGATCAACTCCTCTATCAACTCTTACCAACCGAAGAATGTTCCATGTGTAACACCAATGTTGCTGATTTGTCACTTTGATATAGTCAATAACTGAAACAATAGACGAATCCCAAATTAAACCAATTTGAGACCGATCTGCGCACTTCCATTGCTTAACACGAAGAGCCTCTTTATCAAACCTGGATAAAAAAAACTAATGTACAGTTGAAGTCAGAAGTATAAATACAACTGTATGCAACCAAGTGTTAAAACTGGTTTGCTAAGCTTACACGATTTTTGTAACAGTCTTGACTTAAAAGTCTTGATTTTGTGGAATTCCTCACGTGCGTGCAGTACTTAAAACATAGCTTGTACACCTTGCTGGGGGGCTTTCACTGAATCAACTGTACGTATTTGCTGTTGCTGAAGCTGCATTTTGTTTACTTCGAACAAGTTGCGTGTCTTTGTAGGTTGTGTACGCGAAGGAGGCGTGTCGCGTGCACACGGAGGGGGTGCGTTCGTGCATGTAATGGATGAGCGCTTTTCGTTCTAACAGCAACACAAAACGCACAGTCCATGCACTGGACGCCCCCCAGCTATGGCGGATATACAGGGAAGGAGACCTTAGCTACCGGATTGGTCTATACTGTACTTGTAGCGCATGCATACTGCTGACTTGACATGGAGAGCCTCGGTTTCAATGCAGAAGTGAGCAGAACAGGCTAATTTTGGATTCGTCTATTAACATCCCTCCTTAATAGTACTTTATAACATTGCTACTTATCAAAAGGCATGGTGTACATTAGTTCAAAATGTTCAAGTCACTTACAGACAGATATTTCATGTTACTTTGAAACACCCCTTATATACTTGTATCCACCTTATATATATTTGCTTTTATAAACTGTAAGTTTTTGCCCATTGCCGCACAGATCGCGAAAAACCACGTGTCTACTGTCCGTCAAGCACAGAAGGCTGCACACAAGGCAACACTGCTGCAGTCTCATGGAATCGTGTGCCTTACGCATATGACAATGTGGATGATGTATCCGTCACATGCAGAGACAGCAGCCGTACAGTTGTGACATCTGGAGCGGAGTTTTCCCTTGGTGTGACAACTGTTACATGTAGTGCAGAGGACTCGTCCAACAACAGGGGATCGTGTCAGTTTACCGTCAATGTGTACAGTATGTCAAACGGTTTTGTCCAATAACTGTAATCGATCATTTGACCATAAAAAATCTTACTCATTTGACACATAGACGTGGTTCCATACCGTCCAATGTAATGATTCCCTTTAAGATGTCTTTTCGGAAGAAAATTATTGAATGTGAATTTATATAAATGCATTTGACACTTTTTATGTCAGTGTTCTTAGGGCAAATAAAAGAAGTATGTTTATCATTGGCGCGCGCGTCACCTTAAACCCTGCGCGTCAAAGCTTTTTTTCCCAAAACGATGCACTACATGTAGACACGCACGGTCTTGTCAAGCTGCTGTTGATGGCAGTCAGGGCTCGAACTTCACGACGAAATCAACGTTGCCGTCTTTTCCCGCTACTTTTTGCCACAATGCCCATGGATTTTTCGGCAGTAAATACTGTTGGCTAATCATATTAACTTCACATTGTATTGCTTGAAATACACTTAATTTTTTTTTTTTAAAAGCCACATCACCGCATTATTTTGCTAACATAGTTCTTTTATTTTTTGGCCTTAAATAAGCAGCCCCAGAACTAGAGCCTAATTCGTGCTCTGAAAGTATTTTTTTTTTAAATTTACAGAAAACAATCTTCTGCCATATGGAAACGATGTGGGGGATAAAAGGCTTTCAACTGTCCCACAGTGGGTAGGTAGTTTAATGTTATTGATGTTGGCTACAGTTTTAAGGGGATTAAATGGAACTTCATTTATTTGTTGATACCCTCTCTGCACAAATTATTTCAATTGGGTAACAGGGAACTGCAAGAATTTGTTGTACCATTCTCAAAATGAATATATACATGTACATGTATAATTGGGAAAGGTGTGGTCATAATGAATTTAAAGGCTGAAATCAGGGGTGAGATTTGTCCAGATTTTACTGACATGTCCGGATTTGAGAGTTTCATTAGTGGATTTCCGCTTTTCTGTTGTGTGCTCCTCGATCCACATTTTATTTTCCGCTTTTTTGGTCTTCCAGCGGGCCATTTTTTTTAACGAGTGCCCTCAATTGATTCAGTAATTTTGCAAAGCAAACTTGTGCAAGTCTAGCCGCCACGCAAGTGCCATGACATAGAGCGCTGTACCATGTACATGTACATGTATGTACTGTGCAGCTCGGCGAGCAGACCGAGACTGCAACGAGTAGCGAAGCAGACGTGTACAAGTCTAATCCCTAAGCAAGCGCCATCTTTGCCTGCATCGTAAACTGGCAATGGTCGTGTGTTGCGTGTGGTGTATGTGTGCAGTGCGCGGCTGGCGCGAGCGGGCAACAGACCGATTTTACCCTCCGCTTTCGCCTAGATTCTTTTTAATATTATCCACATTTGTACAAGGTAAATATTTTTAAAAAACCTAGGGTTCTTGTGTGATACCTGGTTAAAATGTTTTTGATATTGCAATTTGCATGATGGTGGTGTTTAAAACGATCCCAAAAGTTGAAGTCTTTGTGGTCTCTACGTTTCTCCCCCGCCCTCTCCCCCAAGAAAGCCACGCCCCTTCCGATTTTTTCTTCCGGAATTTTTGTTTTCCTCCAATCTCATACATGCAGTTTTGTGCAAAAATAATTGAACACATATCTGAAGAAATTGTAAGCCTTAATGTATAATAGAAAAGGTGATTGCATGTCCTGCCATTTTTATGAATCTTTTCATCACAAATTCACAATTAAACAATTGATGAATCTAAAAATTTGCCAAATGTTCAAATAATTTTGCACACCACTGTATGCTCAATGTATAGAGGGCAATATGTTACATGTATATAACTTGGTCGTTTTTACTTTTTTACAACAGTACTATTGGTATTACAATTATGATATGGTCTCTCCAACCTTCAACCCACCGACTTATTTTCCCTACTGCGATGACATGTATCGGAGTTTGTATGTAAGTAATTAACTTGAATATTGTATTTTCGGGCTGTGTATTTCAAGTGATGACGTTTGATCTATAAACATGCCTGCAGTCTTGGTTCCAGGCCTGCTCCTGCAGTCGATTTCACGAAATATTGCGCAGCTTGCGCAACTCTTGACAAATGTTATCTTCAGAAGAATGTTGCGCAACTTACGCAATAAAATGTTGCGCAAGTGGGCTTACGCAACTGCGTAAAATTCGTGAAATCGGCTGCTGGTATTTGGAGCAAATAGGAAGAACGTTCTTGACAAAATTTCTTTAGCCTTTAATTATGCAGCTATATACTGATCTGCAGTGTTGTAGTGCTCGAGTCCAGGACTCGGACTCGAGTCCGACTCGAGTCACAATTTTTGTGACTCCGACTCGACTCGAGTCGCATTGGAATATGACTCTGACTCGACCATGATGACTCGACCATGATGACTCGACCATGATGACTCGACCATGATGACTCGACCATGACGCTTCCCAGCCTGCACGTGTGTGCCTAATTCAACCCTTGGTATATGGTACGCAGACACACTACATTATGCCCTTTCCACTCATGCTCGTTTAAACTAATAGTACGTGTCTATGGAAAGGTGCCTTTTAGTCTAGCATGGTAAGACTGCATTCAGCTTTAATTTCAACATCTCTTATAACTCATTCTTAATGCTCAGTTCTCGGACAATGGCGTGATCATCCTGTCTAACAGCCAAAACATCAGGTACAACAGATACATGTACAAGTATTCATATCCAAGCAGCTACCGAAGCTACTTCTACCACAACAGTAGAATAATCGCCCCATTTTGGGCTAATAACAGAGCGTACGAATTCACCTCGTCATCAACTCGCAACGTGTTCTGGAGGGTAGGTGTAATAACAAAAGAATGTACTTTTTTTGTGATTGTAGATGATTTATGTCTTTTCTTGTGAAATAAATGACCATGTTCTACAACTTCTTAAACTTTTGCAGGCGTTTAAATCTGGCAAAATGAGCAAAATTACTTGCACTTAAAGGAGCGTGTTCAGATTTTTCCAGAAAATGGATTTTATTTTAACCGAATGATCATATGAAATACCTCTCTAAAGTACTATCCATGGGAAGAAAACAGGAAATTTGCAATCCCTAATTTGGATGTGGAAGCAAAAAGGTTGGTGTAATCACTGCACTGCTTTATGTAATAAGTTAGTTTACTATAAACTTTGATGGATTTTTTACGATATCTGTGGAAATATACTGATCGGACAGCATGAAATTTCAGAATGGTAATGTAAAAAAACAAAATTGCCCCATGATAAAATCTCAATACCCATGGAAAAATGGGGGGGGGGGGGGGGGGGGGGGTGCAAAAATGTGATCTGGTCATGCTTTTTTAACGTTTCAATCTGTCGCGAAAACTACTGAAAACCTGTGTTTGAAATATGAGACACTGTCACTTACATATTTTTGTTCTACCTTATTAAAGGAGATGCGCATTATGCTCTACGGAACTGTACCGTGTCCCCTTTCAAAAAATCTAAGAAAAAATCTATGAAATTTCCACTCGTTGCAATACACTAATATTGTGTCGTGCCACTCGATTGTTTCCATGCAATCTTCACCTGCGCCCATCAGCCAGTCATATCGTGAAATCAATTACCTAATTAAACGCATCATCTGGTATGGTGCCTAATCATTTAAGTGAGTACACCAACTGCATTATAGCTCAGCTGGTAGAGCATCTACCCGGTGAATCGGAGGTCTCGGGTTCGAATCCCAAGTTTGGTTACATTTCAATGGTGATTAGGCACCATACCAGATGTTGCGTTTGTTACCTTGCCCAGTTGCTCTGCATGCAACACCGAGAGAAAAATTGGGACCATAGGGAAAACCATATTGTGTCACATGTCTTGGGTTCGATTCCCGATAATTATAAGGCCCTTACGATTTTTCTCTCGTCCCAAGTTTGGTTATCTAATTAAAAGAACATTATTTACTCGATCCTACAATATGACTTCCTGTGCATACTGAGCGTGGATTCACATTGAGCTATTTCACACGTAAATTTGAGGCGCGTCCCTTTGAGAAAAAGTGGTGCGATAATATTTTGGAGTAAAATGACATGCTGAAAATTATGGAATCACGAAAGCACTTACTGCCCAAGCTGATTTTCAGTCCCTCGTTTCATTCAAAATTTTCTAAAAGCAATTCACGTCAAATTTATGCGCAAAAAGGATCAGTGTTAATCTGCCCTTAGGCATGGGCGCAGTTGGTGCTTAGGGTACTGTAGTTATAATCATCCCCATCTGTTGTTTGTTTTTTCTTAGGTGTATGACAACAATAACTGGGATAAGGCTACAATTAATACCCTGAACGCGATCGTGTCAGCCCAGTACGGCAGCTTTAGTGCAAGTTGGGCCTTGATCGTCACTTGGAGTAAAGTCAGAGCATTTTCACGATCGAGTGTGAGTATATATACGCACATTTATCAAGCATAGTATGGGCAATTCCAAACTGCAGTTTTTCTCCACTGTTCAAGAGGGATACCATAAAGACTGATTACATATAAAAATAGGAAAACATTTAGAAATGGGAACAGCAGCATTACATTAAGGATAATTTTTGATAAACTGCCTTGTAGAAATTTCAGCCACATAGATGCAGTAATAGAGAAATCCATGTCTATTTTTGGTGTTGAATGAATGGTAAATATAAGCACCTTTGGTTGGCAAATTCTTCCATAAAGGTACCATACATGGGGGAAAAATCATACGGTGTTGGCCATTGCTGTCAACATTTTTCGTCGGATTTTTCTTGTCAACTAGTAAAATTGTGGGTAACGGCAAATGTTGTATTGGGGCTTTAATACTTAATTTGTTTGTGATTGTGTATGTGTGCATTGTGATTGTGTATGCGTGCATTGTGATTGTGTATGCGTGAACATATATCTGTGTACACAGGGGTTTATGGGGTACATGCATTGTCCTATTTTCCCTTTTCTTTAGAATTCCTCTGTGGGGTACCACTGTTCCTTTTGAATTTCTTTATGGGGTACCATTGTTCCATTGTGTTTGGTACCCCACAAGTGTGTCCGTGTTAGACCAGCTTGTTACACTACTATTATAACTAAAGAGCATAGTGGATCTTCATACATTGCTTATTTAAAGGTAATTTGACAAAATAAAATTCCTTAATATTCATTTTGTAACATAAAAATATAAGATTATGGGGACGACATGTACATGTATTGCCTCAAAACGATATATTTCTCCTGCTTAACATTTGCTCTTGTAGGCCACGAATACATTCCAAGCAGTGCTACTAACAGATGGACAAAAAGGATATGTCATCTTCAACTATGATCCATGCGGGATGAACTGGAATTACTACTCACTGTACAACCGCAATGTAATCCTTGGTTACACATGCGGTCGTTTTGGCCCCAACACATACCTCTCTTTGCCATCGGACGTTTCAAAGTTTCGTCCTGGCCACGCCATTGGCAACTCCGGGAAACAAGGACGTTGGGTTTACCGTGTTGGAAGCCAGCCAACGGACTTTGTCAATCCACGCCAGTATTGCCTCAACTGGTACTACCGCCAATCAGACAGTTATGATGTGAATTCGGACTTCTCTCGATTTGCCGATACTTGCCCCTGCAGTCGCATCCAAGCAATACGTGACCGACGTTGGGTGCGGGTCAGCTACTCCTATATTCTGCCCACTCGTTATCGGACGTCCTATTGTAAGATAAGTTCAGGGGCAAATTTCTTTGCGCTGCTAAAGGCCCTGTCACACTATGACGTATAGCAGAAACGTATGCCGACGTATGTGAAATTTCTCCAACACGGTGGTGTACGTTGAGACAAGTTAGGGCTACGTTGGGCATAAGTAATATTCGTTTACAGCACGCTGTCGTACGTTGTTGCACGCAGAGGCCGTCCAAAAATTTTGACCATGTTCAAAATTTTCTCCAAGTGACAACGTGTGCTTCATAGGTTTGGCATATGTTAGACGTACGTTAAACGTACGTTGAAATAGGTTATAGGTCGAGATACGTCGGTTGAAGGTGAACCGTACAGCCAACTTATTGATTAACGAATGATTAACTTTCTTCAAACCTATGTGTAACCACGAGTCTTGACCTATTCAGACGTATTAGACGTATGCCTGGCGATGGAGTAACTTATTGAACGTGTTTCTACAGTACAGCTAGCGTTAAGTTGGCGTGTTGCAGGCTGGGTATATATAGGGTTCCGTGATGAGTAGCTCGTCGTCACTTCTTTGTAGTAGTCCGGAGGCTAAAGAGCTCTTGAGCATAATGGCTGCTCGATGAAGAAATGCAGCGTTCGAATTAGCACTGGTCCGTTGGCCAAATGACAGTTGAAATAATCTCGGGCCAGTTGGAAAGCCTCCCCAAATGGTCCGGCTGTCCAGTTAAAATATAACTTGTACTGGGAAGAACCTCATGACTACTAAATTTTCCTAATTTATTCACTCAAATGTGGTTATTGCAAACATTAAAGGTCAACTGTGTGTAAAAAGAACAACCGGAAATTTTAACCGGGCCACTTGAAATGCCGACAGGCCAGTGAAGACTTAAGCCAACTGGCCCTGTTGGCCAGTTGGGAAAAAAGTTAAGGGCAAACGCTGAAATGGCGAATGACGATACGGCGAGATTGGCGCCGTATTTATACTAGAAGCCTGTGTACGTCATGTGACCGTCTGAAGAACTCTGAGCACGCTGGGCATACGTTACTCATACGTTACTCATACGTTACTCATACGTTGGGCATACGTCGAGAATGCCAGGCATACGATGGGCATACGCTCTAATAAGTTATATAGATGTAAATAATACACTTTCAATAGGTCAATCACACGTTCTATATACGTTCAATTCGTTATGTGTACGTTATGCATACGATCGACTGCTCCATCTCCGATGTAGATTTTCGATGCAAAGTTGGACGTGTTCGACCGTGTTTGGAATTTGCCAAAATTTGATCAAAATTTGTTAAACGCTTAGGCATACGTTTCTGCTATACGTCATAGTGTGACGGGGCCTTAAAGAATTTATTTGCTTTAATTTTCAAAAATGGGTTGCCACACAAAATGTGTGAGGCTGTGTTGATTTGAATAATCTACTATTCAAATATTCTACCCAAATGTTTGATCGAATGTCGACTATTCGTTTGGACTGATTTAGTCATGATTAATTAGGTGTAAATTTTCAAATAGTGGAAATTTTAATGCAGTAACTAAATTTGATCAATCTAGAAATACACCGAGTCCGCTGCATACATTTGGAGTGCATACCAACCATTATTGTAGCAACTTAAAGAATACACCTCTCTTGTAAAAATACATTTCTTTTCTCTCTAGTTTTACTGAGCAACTCGTCATTCATGAACCTATTCGAATACTAACATTTTTATTCGATTATTTAGTTATTGATCGAACGTTCAAATATTTTAATCATTGGCACAGCCTTAATGATGTGTATTGACTGGTATATTTGCTACTATTGCTAAGAACACGTTGACAAGTTTGGCTAGTATCCTATTTTACAAAGCAAATAAATTCTGTGCCAAGTAATTTTTGCTTTTACATACCTTGAAATGGCGAGTACAGCTGGCAGAGGTTTGTTTATATTGTCATGGCAGCGCCGAGAAGTCATTTTTATTTAAATTTTTAAACATATATTTGTCATATGACGGAAATATCCATGTTATCCTTTAAACCAAACTGTAATCTACAAAAAGAGAAAATGTTATCATCTTCTAACAGTATTCCTTTAAACTGTTGAGGCCTCGAGGGTATTTTTGAATATATACACATGTATTTGACGTCTCTTCCCCTAAACCTCATTTCTTGCAGATACTGCTTGTTACGTTCTTCGCTTCCAATTTCCCTGGCGCCCTGGTCCTCAGTGCTGCTACAGTATATACACATGGGGTCTGATCCACGGTGTACGCAGTAACGAAGTTGCTACTGTCATGGAGAAATATCGCTACCCACGAAATTTTTACTATTATTCATCATACTATTACCATCAGTGGTTCAGTGAGTATAACCCTTTATGGCATATCACACTGAGCAAATTTTGAAACACATATTCCGACAGAAACCCAACTTCCAGCTGTTGTTGAAAAGGCCCAATCACCAGCAGGCAAGGGTCTCCTGTGCCAGTGATAACCATCCCAAAATGTATTACCAATGATAGTTTCTGAAAATATTAATGTAGATGTTTTAAAGTAGACAATGAATGCACACAAAACAGGACAGTGTTGATTGCACAGTCTATTTTTGCACTTAAAGCATAAAGTTTTATGAAATATATTACGCTCTCGTTTGAGGCATTTTTCATGCTATATGCTTACACATAACATTCAGCCCAGCATTAACTGTCGGTTATAATTTCACATGTTTTATGAAATATCTTGTGTGTTAGGCAGTTTTGGGAATACATGTCTCAAACATAATGCTTTTAAAAAGTCCTAACGTAACATCAAATTTGTCACTGTGATCTGTACTATAAATACAATGACTTTAGATGTACAAGCAGTGTTTCAACCATGATCACCAACCTTGGATGGAAATCACTGGAGGAACGCAGGGCTATGTCAAGGTTAACTTTGCTCTACAAATCGATTCATCATAAAGTTGCAATTAATGTTGGTGGTAAAATCTTAACAAGGAAATCATCTTCAATCTCCTTCACGCACCCTGCACCTAAAAAGGACTGCTACAAATATTCCTTTATTCCAAGAACAACAACTCAGTGGGATCTACTCCCTACAGGTGTCAGGGAAGCTACTTCAGTGGAGTCCTTTAAATCAAAACTTCAAGGGATAAAACTGTCCTCAATTCTTCAGGGACACACTAACAAAATTATTAAAAACGTCCCGCTAGCCACTATGCACCTGCAACCGTATATCCCGTTTGTGGAGTTTGTGGAGTTTGTTTGCAGTATGCTACAGATACAGACTCTGCTGAAAAGTACTTTTTGAACATTGCCACTCAAAAGGTACATGTACTGAAAGTTAAAAAAAACAATTATCAATTTGTTTTCTCTATTTTCAGCAGAAAGGTCAAATTAGGCAATTCACATATAGGTACTCAAACATTTCGGGTTACCAATAGGTGAAATTTACATTTGGGTCTGTTCACGGAAAGGGGTCACCAATTTGTGACATGGGGATCGATTTCTGAAGTTTTAGCACCAGTATTAATCTATGGATTTTAAAGATAAAAAGAAGTGTATTTTGGGAGATAACTTGTGTCATGGATTTTCTGTATGATTGAAAAATGTGAATCTTTGAGGTAAGTCATACAAAACAAATTGGACAACTTTATTAGAGAGTCTGAAAACGAGGTTTTAAATGTAACATGCAAGGACACCGCTGTTACATTCACCACCACTTTTTTGACCTTGTCTTATGTCGGCCTAACAGATGATTAGGATAAAATTCAAAAGGCATGATTATCTTCAATATACAGACATTACAACACACTATATTTAACTGGCATACCGGTAATGCTCATATTTATTGTACATCTATTTGAAGAAACTTTTCAGGTGGGCCATGTCACAAATTTGGGGATCTTGTAGTCCTGTCTTTAAAAATTAATTTTTAAAAATCCTTCGATCGAAATCCCGCAATATTTTCTGTGGTATATCCTCTAGGATAGGGATCTTATGATCTATATAAATTTTGTTCCACTAAATAGGGATGATTAAAGAAATGGTACGGAGTGTGATCAAATTCCTTCCTTCACACGTGAGGGACGGAAATCAAGAGACAAATGCCTTTCATTAGTCAACAACAAATGGAAACTAAAGTGAACCTGTTTGTTTACCATCTACACACCCAGTTTATCACATGTTGAAATTGACTTTACAGTTTTATGGGGAGGTTGTTTTTATGCGAGAGGGACAGATAATCAATACAATTGACAAAAAGGTAATTTTTTACATGCATTTTCAACTACTTCTTGAAAATGTGATGGCACAGTGTGCCCAGTCAAATTTATTCTGTTAATATGTGTAACATGATTGTAAAATATGGACATTTCTTTACAGATCGAGGTATTATTTTGATTAATTTAAGCAAAATGTTTAAATCTTCATCCAGTGTTTACCAGTTTTGGATCACGCTCTACGTCATTAACTTTTTAGCCAACTGCATTGGTGACCCCTTTTCGTGAACAGACCCATTTAGGAATAGTTGTCGTCAATCAAATGTTTTAGTTTTAACAGATGCAAAATCTGTACAGATATGGTTATTAAATTTCAGGTCAATTGAAATTTTGACAGATGTATTTCGAATTTTAAACGCCTGAATTACAAATTAATGCTGTAATATAATGTTGACCTATTCTCTAGAGGAAGAGATTCTGCCTCGTTATTATTGCTGTGAGAGATCCGACCTGTGTGATCTGTACACACAATGGCGACCAACCCAAGGCTGTTGGCGGTACCGTCCACCAATTTGGGGTAAGTCCAGTTGTCTCACTTTAATACAATGATGTGATGTCTGCGATTCATGCTCTTTTACTACATATATGTAAATATGCAGGTGGTCACGGGTTCGAGTCCCACATGAGTATGCTATGAAGTTTTTCTCATAGTGTCTTAGGCAAGCATCAAGTTTACAGTGCTAGTCAAGGGCGAGTTTGTTTCGGACGGATCCAGATTCAGATCTGCGCAGATCCAATTCACGTGACTTGAATTCATAGTCGAGAGCAGTTACATTTGTTTCTGAGCATAAAATAACTCGGGATCTGGATTCGGATCTGTCGTGAAACAAACACGCCCTAAGTTACAAGGCAAAGCAAACTTTAACTATGTACACAAATTTTCGAGGTTTGGAAACATAGGCAACAGCCGAGTATTAATGTGACCATCCACCACAAATCAGTTGCAAAGTTGGTTCCAAATCAAATATGATTGATTTCACACTTCAGTGAACACTGAATTTATATTATTACATGTAGTTGTTGCTACGAAATTTTATGCAAAATTTGTTCCTATAGTTAGTCTTTAAAGGCACAGGCTCATCAGCAATGCACCAAATTCGTGCCACGAAATATGCAGCTCCATGCCTTTGCTATGGAGCTGCGTATTGCGTAGAACGAATTTGGCGCGCGCGCATTGCTGACGAGCCTTTGCCTTTAAAGTGCTACCCTGTATTTAATTTTCCAAATCAATTTGGGTTTTTACCAGTTTCACAAAAACACCTTTTAAAATGATGCTTGTTTCAAGTTCATACGATATTTAAAAGTGAAGTTACAGTTCACTGACCTGATACAAATGCAAGGAATCTGGGTCAAATGACTTTAAACTTTAAATTGAAGCCAAAGTTAAGCCTATTTTATGTTATTTGATATGAATCTCCATATCACATTTAGTTTGACATTGGTCGCATTGTACTATGCACTTAGGTTTACCCTTCTTTCTTATTTCGGAGGTGGGTTTTTTCAAATGCCTGATGGAGGCGAATTGGGTCTTTCCACAGTAATGGGGTACATTTGAAAGATAAGTCAATAATTCCCTTCAGATGTCTTTATAGTTTATCCCAAAATTAAAGAAATTTCCATGTGCTGTTCTCGGGAGATAACTTTTGCCCCAAAAGGTAAGAAATTGTTGCCACAACATGCATTTTTGAAAAGCTTGTGTACAAATGTTCCTATTACGTATGTAACGTGGACAGACCATTTTGTGACATTTTTTTCTGTCTTTGTTACATACGTAATAGGAAAGCTGTGCACGGGGTTTTCAGAAATGTATGTTGTAGGACTATTTTTTTTAATCCTTCGTGCAAAAGTTATTTCCTCAGTTTAGCTGGATAATTTAAAGAAATGTACCCCATTACTGTGGAAAGACCCAATTAGGTGTTTGCAATCTATCCCAGTGATTTTCCAATAAGCATCTTCAATTAAGTCCTATAGTGTAATCCGAGCAACATTTAGTGAGCCCGCCCTCTTGTGATTATTCCATTGTTACTGCGGTGTATTTCCATTGTGACGTACGTCATGTAAATACCTTGGAGGTACACCACAGTTCTTTATCGTCGTATTAGTCTATAGATTGCCAACCAAATGATATAATTACTCTCTTGTCACTTACTCAGTGTGGTTCTGGGGTGATCCTCACATTAGAACGCTGGATGGAGCGCAGTATTCCTTCAATGGTCTTGGAGAGTACACCATGGCTCTTATTGAGGACGAGAGCGAACAGAGGAAGTTTGAACTGCAAGCACGTACACAACAGGCGTTGAACTCCAAAACTGGGAAACTTTCAGATGCTACCTTCTTTTCTGGGTTTGCTGCAGAGTATGTCGGAGATGCAAGGGTTCGTATTTTTATAGCGATCACTCCCAGTTGTAAGGAACCCGTTGACGAATTAGGTATTTGGCATGTCTTTCAGGCAAGAGATTTATGTTTGAAATAATATTGTAAAAAGACATTAAATAAAAGATTTGCAATTTTCAGGCATTGTTTTTTAAATTTTCAGACTTTTTCTTCACTTGACAATATCTCATGCCTGGACATCGCCTGTAATAATTATGCTCGATCATGACTCAGTACATGCTTTTAATGCTTCTAATAAAGTTTTGCCACTTCAAACAAGTAAAGTTTTTGTAATGCATGTGCTGAATGGTCCTGTTATATACTCTCCAACAAAAGAAACTGTGCATGATAAAAATTGCTGTATTTTTTCAGCCATGGCAGATAACTCGCTGGAATAAACTGTTAATGAAAGTCCATGAAATCTTTCAAATGGTTAACCGAACTTGAAATGTACAAAATGTGTTCTTCGTGTTCTCAGAGGTTGCTGAAAACTGACTTGCCAATATTGAAATCACAAAGTCAGTATCGAGTATCGGGCACAGCAGTGATTAATGCACAAGGGTGTGCATTAATCACTGCTGTGCATCTTCGCCTCATGGAGCCAATGACACGCGCATGAAAGAGAATATTGACTTTTGGGTAGTCCTTTTATATATACGGCTTGCTAAGGAGACCTGGGGCGGATTGCAATATGCGGTCTAAGACCGGTCTATAGGCTTAGCCGGTTAACGCGGCGTCCACTAAGACCGGTCTATAATTATAGCCCGCTTGCAATATCGTTGTCTTAAAGTTAGACCAGTCTTAAAATTTAAGCCCGCGGCGAGCAGGCTATACATTTTAGACACCGCGCTACATCTCCTAATCTTGCATGAAAAAAAGACGAACAAAATGCACATTGTGCCCATTAGAGCCTTAATATTGCTATTTGATTACTTTCGCGGTCACTTTCTCTGCAAAAACTGCACTACACACGCGTCATCAAGTAGCTTCGTGAGGACGTTTGTTTGGCTTGAAATCGCGCAAGGATAGCCGGCTGCGTCACTTTCCGTTAAGATGTGTGTGTTTACGGCTGGCGCAGCCGTACTTCAGTTAGACTGGTTTATTGCAATGGGCTAAAGAAGTGTCTAAGCTGAGACCGGCTAAGTCGGATAGTCGGCTATAAAACATCGGTCTTAGACCAGTGGCTAAGTCGATTTTATTGCAATCCGCCCCTGAACTTTATGGAATTCTGTTACATAACAACCTGTAGGACCCCTATTGTGAAATCAACACCCAGGCATGCCTAAGTCCTGCACTATGCCATGAGCAGGTTTTGAGTGCATAACCTTTTTCTAACAGTGTCAGAGAATATTGTCTGTGAATTTGGTGTTTATTTTCCACCTTCTTGAAAAAAATACAGCAATTTTTACCATGCACAGTTTCTTTTGTTGGAGAGTATATAGATCCATGGCAAATATACACAGAAAGTAGTCCCTTCCTTTTTTCAAAGAATTAATGGATTCAAATTGCTGTTTCTTTTATTAAAACAGCCCATCTGATTGATTTTTCCTTCTTTTTTTCCAGAGTTCTACCAGCAAATGATATAATTCTGAATGCAAAATATTTATTTTACTTTGTTTAATGTAGTCAAATTATTTATCTATGAGATTTTAAATTTTTTGGTGTTTGGACTCTGCTCATTGAGAAAAAAAGTATTGCGACGTGAATATTGGCATGGGGAAGACGCAGTATACTATTACTGCGTAGCATTACCTGCGGATAGCCCAAGTGCGACATTGCCACGACGTACAAAAGATTACGGCAAGGTGGAATTAACATGCGCATGTAGTTTTAACACAAATACAGGGTGGAATACAGGGTTGTAATGAGTCTCCTTCTGTTCGAGTCCCTAGACAAGTTAAGTCCCCTCTCGACCTCCCCCTCCCCCCTCCCCCTTCCTACGCTTTGTAGAACTTTGAAAATATTGACAACTTTATTTGGACAACGCCTTGAAAGACAGACTTTTTAAATTCGGTCACTCAACAGGCTTTTTAATCCTTCTTTCTAACTTCTTTCCAGATTGAAGTGAAATTAAACAACGACGCTACAGACCTCATTACCAAGGTTAATGGGGATGTTGTCACTCCAACTGCTGATGGTAAGTACATGTATGTGGGTCTTTCCACATTTGAAAAATAAGTCAATAATTCCTTTCAGATGTCTTTAGTTTATCTCAGAATTAAAGAAATGTCCTTGTTTTGTTCTAAGGAGATAACTTTTGCCCAAAAAGTTAAGAAATTGCTGCCACAACACACATTTTTGAAAAGCTTGTGTACAAATTTTCCTATTACGTATGTAACGTGGACAGACAATTTTGTGACATCTTTTTCCGTCTTTGTTACATGCGTAATAGGAAAATTTGTGCACGGGGTTTTCAGAAATGTATGTTGTAGGACTATTTTTCTTACTCCTTGGTGAAAAAGTTATTTGCTCAGTTTAGCTTGATATATAATTTAAAGATAAAATTAAGACATTTGAAGTGAACTGGGACCTAAGATCTTGAATGTTACAGAAATGTACCCCGGACAGACCCATATCTGAAGTACACGGCACTCTGTGAGTGCCATCCTACATGTACTTGTTTAGGTACCGAAACTTAAAAGTTGAACTAAAGGCACAGGCTCGTCAGCAATGCGCGCGCCAAATTCGGGCCACGAAATACGCAGCTCCATGCCTTTGGTATGGAGATGCATATTTTGTGGTACAAATTTGACGCGCACTCATTGCTGATGAGCCTGTGCCTTTGTAATAATAATGTAATGGTGGACACTTGTATAGCGCACATGTCTACCCTAGGGTACTCCTGGCGCTGTTGCCATTAACATCATCGCTGCCATCAGGAAATCACCAGAACCATTTCGCTTCAGCTAGGTGGCTACCCGGCCAAGGCGCATGCACAACCTATCAGCAGTTAGATTGTGGCATCCCCCCTAACAGCTCCCCAAATATCGCTTGGGTTGACGAGGCAATTGGGATTAAGTGTCTTGCCCACGGACACAAACACGTTGGCACGAGTGGGGCTCGAACCCCCAATCATCCTATCACGAGCACGGCTGGATACCCACTAGACCACACGTGCTCCCTGTCAACTTGGCTTGGGGTGATTTATATGAGCCATGTTGGCTTCTCGAATCTAATAAGTCGACCTGGCAAATTTGTTCCAAAGTCAACTTCCTAAATCTATACTAAGAAACAAAAGAATATTTACTGGTATATAACGGCTTCATATGTGCAGGACTGCCTGAAGCTTCTGGGTTCTGAAAAATCTCTCTCTCAGATTAACTGCATTTTTTTCAATCAAAAAGTGGAGAAATTTTGCTTATCTTTTGTTGCTCATTATTTTGAATCGACTTGGCAAAAAATGTATGTTGCCAAGTTGCCTTCTGAATACAATAAGTCGACTTATCGATGCTATAAAGTTGACTTTCCTGATTTAGAGATAACTTGTCGCCTTCCTAAAATGAATAACCGACTTAATAATTAAAGATATTCTATGTTTCGAAGTCAATTTCTCAAAACTACTAAGTTGACTTGGGCAGATAATTTGTTGCCTTCCTGAACTCAAAAACTTAAAGTCAACTTGAAGATATCATATGGGTCTTTCTATAAATTAGGGGTCCAATGTTGGTGTCCCCCGTAACATTTTACATCTTGTTTTTGTAAATTCAGGACGCATTGTTTAAATACTTTCCATCTCAAAGAGTGAGTACATATAAAAATACGATTCATACAAAATGGTTTAAAAGTCATTTTAATAATTTTTGTACAAAAAATAACACATATCAGGTGTAACGGGGAACACCAAATGTGACACTTTTGGACCCCTAATTTAAAGAAAGACCCATATGTATGTGAAGTCCACATACCAATTTGACTTGGTACATTTAGGAAGTAGGCTTGGCAATATAATTCTTGCCAAGTTTATTTTGTTGGTAGACGATACACACTTCTTTAGTTGAGAAATGTGTAAACTGCAACTTTATTCAACAAAAGGTTTGATATACATTGAACATTACTTGTAAACCTAGGAGATTGAAGAGAACTGATTGAGCGAGATGCATAACTTAGACGTTTTGATGATTTGAATATCTTTTGGATAATATTTATGGGCTTGACTGCTGAATAGGCAATTAATGCTTATATACTTTTGTAACAGGAAGTATCTTAGATAGGAAATACTTAAGAAAGCAAAATTTGAGTAATGTCTTAGTTTCCTTCCTTCTAAGAAGGGTGACTATATATAACCGAGTCATTTCTTAAAAACGATGTCCATTGACCAGTGGATCCAGATTTTGGGGATAATGTGCAGTGAAGGTCATTTGGTCTGTACAACACACGTGGGCAATTCCATGAAAAGGTGGAATTTTCTCCAAAAAATGAAATTGCTCCCAGAATTGAATTTTTATCTTTATATCATTCCAAACACGTGCAAGTGTCAGGGGAAAAAAAATTATTCTGTTTGGGTATTGTTTACTGTGAAAAAAAGCAAATTTTCCGATAGTGCACTTTGATGGGAAAAAATCATGTTTTTTTCTGATTTTACCAATTGGCCCTATTTTTAGAGTCAAGATCAATCTTCTTAAAAAATATATATGTATTGTATAAGTCTGGAGAATAGTCTTTCAGAAACAATAAGTAAAATTTCAATACAACTCAATGTACACTTGTGTCAATACTTGGTTTGAGGTACTCTTGGAGAGCGTAACCCGTGTTACTGAAATACACTTTTTTAAATATATTTAATAAATAACCTGGTTTTAGTTGCTGCAACTTATAATTTTCCTCCAACTAGTAAGGGCGTATGTAAAAATAGTAACCATTCAGATAAATTCTTAACCACCACCACTTCACAATGAGCCTGCAAAAATTGTAACACGTGTTACTAGTAATGTGTGTTACCATTGAAACGCGTGTTACCATGCCCAGTACACTACATACTGTACAATGGTAATTGTAGACTGTGAACACAGCCTTTTCTTTTTCAAGTAAAAAGAGGGCAGTATAACACTATTTATACCCACAATGCCTCAAGGTTCATTATCGGCACATGTATTGTTTTAAGGTGTAATCCAGCTTCAGTGAAGGGTGAAAGTGAATCAATCTAATCTATTTCAATCTAACCTAAAAGAAGACAGGTAAGATTCTCATTTTTACATATTACTTCCGTGTTTCAGTGATGCACCCAGCTGGAAAGAATGCATAGTTCCGAGTTTGCCTAGTTAGCCCCGCCCCCGTGGCGACACACTACGCACAAAGCAATGGGACTTTCAACGGAAAGCACAGATTCATTGGAGAAAACTCAAAGGCATTCATGTTTCAGGGTCGACAGTTATCTTAGAACACACAGAGTAAAGGGCCAGTAATACAGGGATGTCATATCATGACATACGTGCTTTCGTACTATTGAACAACGAAACGACTGGCCTTGAAACAAAAAATTAACCCGGATCATCGCATACAACACTGTACAAATTGTATGGGGCCGGCAGAACATATCGCGTGCACGCGTGATCATGTTGTTGTGAGACAGTGCACTTTGACCTATGTCAGCGATATCTGCTAGCTCTGTTGTGATTGGTCGGCGGGTTCGGTTGATTGACAGGTCGGAACTATGCATTGGAAGTGGCCAAGTCCTACAGACGACAAGACATTTTATTTCAGGAATCAGATTATCAGGAAACTTGGAGAACCAGTGATAGTAAACAATCGCATGCACTACAAATTTTGAGGTCTGTAGAGCAACAAAAAGGTCTACTTACTGTTTTGATCTTCAGATATGATGTGTAACTGATATTAGTTGATAATTTTGAGAATTTATAACTTTACGATTGAAATAACGTATCAACAATATAGCCGGACAAAGTGAAACGCGTGTTACCGTAACGTGTGTTACTGACAATTTTGCAGTTTGCTGAAAAAGTATATCTTTAATTATTGGTATTATTCCAGTATAATAAAGCTTAGCTGAGTACTTGAATACAGTAGAAACAAATTTGTTGTAGACTGGTTAGTTTTAGGACAAAGTTGAGATAAAGTTTGGTATTTTTTTGCCCTGTCCATCAGTGAAACGCGTGTTACTGATTTTCGCAGAGCTCTCTCCGCTACACAAGTTGATCTTTCATTTTTGTGTGAACATGGGGATCTAGCTTTGAGTTTTTGGTATTAAAATACAAAAGATGAACACTAAATTCAAATTAGTCTTGCAGCCAGAGAATGGAGAATAATGAAGGACGTGCTGAAATGTAACGCGTGTTACCGCGGAATTGCCCATATGCATTGGTAGTAACTGCGTGTGTATTTGCCTCCAATCGTGGACCTTCATAGCAATGAACACATTCAAACTGTGGACCTTTTACGAACGTGGACCGTCCACGGTTGTAAAACTGTGTTTCTCAAACCTATATAGGTTTGAGAACCAACTATAATTATTGGTTCTCAAACCTATATAGGTTTGAGAACCATTTAGGTTTAAAATTCATCTCTCTAGCTTTAGGTAAAATAAGTTGGTGTCATTAAAAAAATTATTTTCTACAGTAAAGTAAAATTTAGTTAAGTGTCATTAAAGAAATTCTTTCCTACAGTATAAGGTAAATCGAGTTAGGTCCACGATTGCCGGCAAATACAAGTAGGGGTGTGTGGGTGTGTATTACTAAGAAATAGGTCAATGACTCGAGCATTGGTAGTTGGAACAAACTTAGGGTGAACGATCTTGAGTGTCATAGTAATTATACATGAATTACAAATTCAAGAGCAGCACAGCACGAACATTTCTAATTAATTCAAAATTGTGATAAGCAGAAAATTATAACAATTATTTTACAAAGAAAAGAATTATTTTACAAAGAAAGAAGTAACGCTACAATTTATTAAAATATAAATGAAGGTCACAAAGTTTTACCCATAGGTGAGATCAGAAATTGATTTAACTTGCGTCGGGGAGACTGAATGTTAATTAGAGTTTGTTTTGCCCTTATCCGAATTAATGTAACCAAGCGGTACAATAAATAAGGAGACAGGGGGTAGAGAATGCACACAAACAAACACGTATGTTTTTAGATTAAAATTTCAAATAGTCACAAGGACCAAAAGCAATCGAATACAGACAGTCCCCAGCAGCATCATGTACGGGTCATGTACGTATTTGGCGACACAGCCTGTGTTCCACCAGCAGTCAGAACAGAAAAACTGACCAAACCTGGACAGCACTCCTTTATGCTACAGTCACACGGTCAAATACGTATGCTGCGGATTTGTTATATTTTTTATCCGCAGAAAATAATGCTACAGTCACACGGTCAAATACGTATGCTGTGGATTTTTTATATTTTTTATCCGCAGAAAATAATGCTACAGTCACACAGTCAAATACGGTACGTATGCTGCGGATTTTTTAAATATTTTTATCCGCAGAAAATCACTTTATGCGCAGAAAAGTTAAATTAGCCATGAAATACGGATAATTGCGGATGAATTACGGATAAATACGGACATTTACGCCTAAATGAAAAACAATTGTGGCAGGTGACATCTAATTTTTACGGAGAGTTACGTATATTACGGATAATTACGGATGCATTGCGGATTTTTTATCCGCGGGAACTTTAAAAAATATTTTGAGATTTTCAAAATATTTCTGCGGATCCTGGCGGATGCTGCGGATTCGGCAGATTAATTACGGATCCATTACGGATAGATACGGATTCTGCTGATTTTTTACGGACAAAAATCCGCAGCGTCCGCAAGATCCGTATATGACCGTGTGACTGTAGCATTATATAGGAACACAGACTGAGCACCTGGAATCCCAAGTATGCCAGAATACAAAAGTAAAAGAATGTAGCTCACCTGCAGCCAAGTGATTGCAACTGCTTCAAAGAAAAGAATTTCAGAAATTTCAAGGAACAATGTTGTTGGTTTCAGGACTGACGATTGGGAATTTCACCGTCATGAGGGAAGAAGATCCCATCAAAGTGACTGCCATATTCCAGTCTGATATTCAGCTGACTTTTGGGGTCAACAACAGTTTTGCAGATGTCACCGTTCAACTCGGTCAGGACTATAAAGGACAAACCAAGGGATTGTTGGGTAAGATGTACAGGATAACAACTTTCAGAGGTTTTTCTTCATGGGCTGAAAGTATGTGGCCACGAAGCTTGTATTCTGTCTTTTGGAAGTACTGAAAAAAATCCTTTTTTATGTAATTAGCGAAAGAATAGTAGCAAAAGAATAGTAGTTGAAGTCTTCGCACAAACTAACTCTTAAACAAAACATCTAGTCACGATCTTTGACGATTTGTACCTTCAAACTTGTGCAGCATGCATCTTGTGTTTACCAGTGTCCCAGCAATATTGTCACTATACACCAATCCGGTAATAAGGTCTTCTTCCCTGTACATCCGCCATAGCTGGGGGGCTTCCACTGAATGAA
The DNA here is from genome assembly GCA_037783545.1 of Henricia sp. BOLD:AAB3569. Lineage (NCBI taxonomy): Eukaryota > Metazoa > Echinodermata > Asteroidea > Spinulosida > Echinasteridae > Henricia > Henricia sp. BOLD:AAB3569. Next base: position 46,373 of record JBBELK010000877.1, read on the forward strand.
CTGTATGTTTTTGTTGTTGCTGAAGCTGCATTTGTTTACTTCGAACAAGTTGAGCGTCTTTGTAGGGTTGTGTGCGCGCGAAGGCGGGCGCGTCGCGTGTACGCAAAGGCGGGCGCGTCGCGTATACGCGAAGGAGGCTCGTTCGTGCATGTAATGGATGAGCGCTTTTCGTTCCACCAGCAACACAAAACGCACAGCCCATGCACTGGACGCCCCCCAGCTATGGCGGATATGCAGGGAGGAGATCTTAGTTACCGGATTGGTGTATAGGATCATGAGCATTTCAGAAATGGCAACCATTTTGTTTTGGAGAAGTGCAGTTTTGTTTTAACCACTTAGGAAGGTGCATATCTATAAGCCTGGATTTTCTGTCACTGGGAATTTGTGTGAAATTTTTTTTCTCCCCAGGTGTTTGGGATGATGACCCAAGCAATGATTTTCTAAGACATGACGGAACTAAGCAGACAGCCACTGGACCTTCTGGCAAGATGACCGAGAAAAATCACTTTGATTTTGGGGAAACCTGTAAGTACACCTGTAAGACCATCGATCTTGACTAATGTAAATGCAAGAACTGTAGGTAACATGTATTTATCAGGAGTAATATTTTTTTCGGAATTTTACCGACACATCCGGATTTGAGAGTTTTTTTGTTTTTCATTGTGAAATCTCCGTTTTTCAGCCGATTTCCACTTTTTGTTGCGTGCTACTCGATCCACATTTTATTTCCGCTTTTTTGTTGAGCGCCCTCATTGATTCAGTAATTTTGCAAAGCAAGCTTGTTCAAGTCTAGTCGCCACGCAAGTGCCATATGACATAGAGCGCTGTACCATGTACATGTACATGTATGTACTGTGCCGCTCGGCGAGAAGACCGAGACTGCAACGAGTAGCGAAGCAGATGTGTACAAGTCTAATCCCTAAGCAAGCGCCATCTTGCCTGTATCGTAAACTGGCAACGGTCATGCGTTGCGTGTGCATGTGGTGTGTGATGCGTGCATGTGTGCAGTGCGCGGCTGGCGCGATTCGGCAAGCAGTGGGCAACGAACGATTTTCCCCTTCGCTTTGTCTTCAACGATCGATGTTGCCTACATGTAGATTCTTTTTAATATTGTACAAGGTAAATATTTAAAACAAAATTGGTTCTTGTGATACCTGGTTCTTGTGATACCTGGTTAAAATGATGGTGGTGTTTAAAACGATCCCAAAAGTTGAAGTCTTCGTGGTCTCTATGTCTCTACCCTAGCTACCCCCTCCCCCAAGGAAGCTACGGCCCTTCCAATTTTTTTTCTTCCGGAATTTTGGTTTTCCTCCAATCTCGCCCCTGATTTATACCGAGCAAAAAAAGAAAAGTAAAGAAAATTCTCCACCTTTTGATTGACAACCAAAAAAGTCAATCTGAAAGTGGACATTTTCAGCTCACAGAAGCTGCCTTTATGCAGTCATGCAAAATGAAGCTTTTGAGCTCGTACCAATGACGTCATTTTGGGAGTCAAATATAATGCCGCGTCGTTGTGTAAGCAATGTGCGTGCGCGTTGTGTGTGTCCATAGCGTGCGTAACGCGCCCCATTGGTGAATTAAACCGCGTTACGCCCACCAGAGAGACACGCAGCGCGTAAGCACATCGCTTCTACAATAACTCAGCATTTTTTGACTCCCAAAATGGCATATGCACGTGTTCGAAGGGGGTCAATATGTGAATATTTTGATGTCAACTTTATTACAAAAGAAGTTTTAAAATTTTGTTTATACTGAAAATTTGCATTTTTGTTGCTCGGTATAAATCCAGTTTGCTGATTTTAACTTCCAGGGCGCATCGAAAAGGAAAATTCCCTCTTCTACTACGTTTCTCCTGAGAGTTATTCACGTGCCAATGATCCAACATTTGTGCCAAAGTTTCTGGATGAACTCAAAGCACAGGCAGATGAAGATACACTGCGAGAAGCTACGCAGGCCTGCGGAGACAACTCAGTGTGTCTTTATGATGCATTGGCAACAGGAAATGCTGAAGTGGGTGTAGTGTCCATGATTGTGGATGAAACAAACACAGAGGACATGGCTGCAGCAAGTAAGTGGTACATGTATCTTGCTACCTAGAAAAGACTATATCTGAAAATAGAATTAAGTAATGACAAAGACATGCTAAAGCACTTTTCGACTTGCACTCGTCAGAGCAAAATGCAAGAATGACGTCATGACGCTAATCGACAATATTATTAAATTTCAATTTCAATTCAATTTCAATTTATTGTCTCGTTACATGCAACACAAAAACCGATGAATACTTACATCCAGTATTTAAATAAACAAATTAGATTACAAATATATACTACCACCAATTACGTTTTTACATGTTTGTGTACTACGCACAACACTCTTATGGCAACCATATCAAAAACGCCCCCGCAAACTGCGCCCTTTAAATAATAATAATAATAAATTCAGCTGCATTATACTGATCTGGCTTAGTAATTAAAAGACATTAGCACCGATGCGTTCAGGATGCGTACGGCAGAAAAAATGACAAATGAACCGTACGTAGTACCGGTTTGTTCTTGCTTTTACCGACTGAAATCTTTTGCCACTACGAAGCAATCGGTGAAATACATTGTAAGAACTCTGAATGCAGCAATAGGGCGACATTTCGGGAAGACTCTCCCCGGGGACCACCGAAATTTCGGCAAGAGTCACTCAAAATGACACCTTATTTTTCTACCCAAAGCTTCCAAAAATGGTTCCAGACCAAAGAGAAACAGCTCTAGTCCTAATAAAAATGGTTTTTGACCTTAAAAAAATGGTTTTTGACCTTAACAAAATGGTTTTTGACCTTAAAAAATGATTTTAAAAAATATATATATTAGGGCGACAGTCGCCCTATTGAGCATGTCGCCCTAATATAGCTTTTTTACACGCAAAATGTCGCCCTATCCTAGCATTCATAGTTTTTGATATAAGGCTAAAGGCGGGAATGAGTGCTAAATGGTCTGCAGCAGGGAGCACGCTACAGTGCATGCGAAGCTAGATTACATGAATTGTTTCCGACGACATAGAACGGGCTTAGTGAAGTGGATGATAGCCTCGAGCATGCGCAGATGCATGATACTATGTGCTCCGGTCCAGTACAGTGAACTGCTGTTCACTGTATTGTTGCGAGCATTCAGGGTGTTCAAGCAATTGTCTTGTAGCAGATGTGCATTTGGGCTGTGGCAGCTTTTTCAAATGCGCGACATACTCTGTAAAACTGTCACAGGAAACTGTACATGTCTTGCAGTGCAAAAAAGATAAAATGGCTGTCCGTTTCTACTGTTGTGTACGTACATTATTCATGTATGCTTCTGAGGTGACGTCACAACTTCTGCAATTTTCGAGGGGAGTTTGCAATCGAGTATCCCGAATGCATGCTACTAAAATAAGGCCAAACAAAATAAATGGTGTGTTTACGGTAACCCGACCTACCTGGAATTTTTGAGGCCAAATTGCCGACCTCAAACTTTTTATTGCCAATTTTCAAGTTGATAATTTTCAAGTTGATAATTTTAAAAGAGCACTATTTTCAATAATTTCCAACGAACATAACATTTTCTACACTTGTACATGAACATGGTTAATAGTGTTAATAGTGAGTTTCAAACATTGCAAAACAAGACGCAGATGCACGAACTGAAATGTAAAACAATTGACAAAATAAAACAATTTTCCTACCTACCTACCTGGATTTTTTGTAGGCCGTTACCGTAAACGCACCATTTATTTTTTTTGGCCTAACCAAAAAGAGGGAGAACAATATTGTGGGTTCTCATCCTGCCTGAGCATGCATGTTACAAGATTTTTTGTAAGTACCGGTAAATAAGGATTTATATGTATTTCCTTTTATACAGTAAATTTCCCTCCCAATTTTACCAACGTGGAGTCAATTGAGGTAGTGGTTGGAAAGATGTACACTCTGCAGTTAGTGGCCGTGGACCCAGACGGTGACGATGTCACATTCCAGCTGCTTGAAGATATTCAGAATGCATTCATCACTTCATCAGGTTGGTGCATTCATTAAAGTTGCATTGCCCGTGTTTCGGTGAAAGGATTAAAAAATTAATTTACACAAGCGAACGAATTTAGAAAGCTTACGTGTCTCTGTAACGAAAAATATCAAAAACTTAAATTTCCGACGTCGGAAATTGGAGATACAAGCCTTCACATGTTGTACATGTGCGCGTACGCTCATATGTACATAGTATGTGTACAATGTACACATGTACGCACGCGCACAGTGTACATTTACGTCATAACCCTGTCGATTAAATGACCTGCCAGCCATTTAATCATTTCTTGTTTTTAATCGACTGGCATTAATCCTTGACGGATTTTTACGTTCTTGGTACCAAATGAAAGCTGATAACTTTTTGTATTCTAAAAAAATACCTATTTAACTTTTTTTTAAAAATTGTACGCCCAAATCGGCCCAAACACGGGCAGTGCAACTTTAAGGAGCTTGTCCAGAGTTTTCCAGAAAATGGATTTTAATCTAACCCAACAATCATATAAAATACCTCCCCAAAATACTGATCTTATGGAAAAAAAACAGGAAATTTGCAATCTCCAATTTGGATATGGGTCATTCTATAAATTTGGGGTCCAATTTTTCTGTCCCCTGTTACGTCTGACATCTTGTAAAATGTTGTAGTTTGTAAATTCAGGACATATTCTTTAAATGCCTTCTATTTCAAGAAGTGATTACATAAAGTACAATTCATAAAAATATGTTTTGCCAGGCATTTTTGATAATACTTGTACGGCAAATGGCAGTATGTCAGGTGTAACAGGGACAGGAAAATGTCACACGTTGGACCCCAAATGTTTAGAATGACCCATATGGAAGCAAAAAGGTTGGTGTAATCACTGCACTGCTTTATGGAACTACGTGTACATAAATTAGTTTACAAAACAGTGGTTTTTGACGATATCTTTGAAAAAATACAGATTGAGTGCAAAATTTCAGAATGGTGATGAAAAAAAATGACAAATTATATGAAATTTAAGGTATCAAAATCTCAACAGCCATGGGGAAAATAGGCGCTTAAAAAATGTGATCTGAACACGCTCTTTTAATTGAAACCCAATCGTTATGTTGGTCATAAGTCATTAAAATGACACATTTGTTTGGTCATTTTAATCCAGCTCAGTCAAACAATGATTACTCACTCATGCAGAAAGTGATCAACTTGGAAACAGTATTAAAATAAAGCTTAGTGCCCAGTGCAGTTTATCATATCAAATTAATTTTTTTAACAGTAAAGGTTTTGCAACTGTTGTATTTATTGTCGGACACCGTGTGTACATGTAGTACATGTAAGTCTTTGAAATGACGTGTGACTATTATTTCACCGTGCACACTCGCAGCAATATCAGCAGATATTTTTGAATCAAAATATTCGAAACTAAATGCAAAACATATCGATCCTCTTTACAATTAGAAATACCAATATGAAAAAGCACATAAAGGCATTTTTTGGAAGTTAAATGGAACCAAGAAAAAAATTGTTTGCCCATCCTTTACCCGCAAGTACAAGATGCAGCAGTGCTATCATCTAAAAAAGTCATAAGACGCCAAAGTTCTGTGTTTGCCAAGTCGGCATTCAAGAAAAAGACCAAAGACAATATTTCTCTGCTGGGTAAGCTTGCTGTACGTCGGTGCAGTGCTTGATTTTGGTGCTTATAGACACTCTTGCAAAATTTTGAAATCAGAGATTCGAATATTCAGTTTTTAATAATCGGAATATTTGGATTTTGAGACCTTCGGTTTCTCCCAAAACTAAGTTGCGCTCCCATGCAACATCACCGAGAGAAAAAAATGGATTTGTAGAGAAAACCTGATGGAGTATACAAAGGGGCGGTGACCGATCCAACCAAGTACAGAGGGCTGATGATAAACTCAACAGTTCAAAAAGTGTTGATCACCATTATGCTAGCTAGATTGCGCGAGAATTACGAGCAGGCCATTCTGCCAGTGCAATGGGGCTTCAGGACGTCAAGGTCAACCACAGAAGGTATTTTTGTGGCCAGACAAGCAACAACGAAGTCGGCTTCAGAAATCTATGGCTCGTTTATTGACTTGCGAGCGGCATATGTCCATCTAGATCGGGGGACACTCTGGCAAATCATGCGCCTGAGGACCGGATCGGACAAAATCATGTCTATATTGGGGTTGATGTATCGGAGTGCGACAGGGGGACCAGAATCATGTGTTTGCTTCAACTACATGATCGATGCGATAGTCCGTATAGCACTCGAGAAGATCCAGCAGAGGTACCGGGGCGCTGGCATCAAGCATGAGTACAACATCGGTATAGAGTCTACGAACAGAGCGCAACGTTTCGAACACAGCCAGAAGGACGGCTACAAGCATGATCATAATGTATGCCGACGACATTCTGATTTTCGGCCGGACAATCAAAGAACTGGAAGGCATAATGGGCATTATTTTGGACGTCTTCAGCTCCTACGGTCTGACATTGGCTGACAATAAAACCGTCACAATGTCCTGAAACACAAGCGAAGAAACCCGGGAAAAGAGAGAGTCTCATAAAGTTGGGTGGGATTGACCTAGTGAATGTACGCCAATTCAGATACTTGGGCCATTGGCTAACCTATGACCCGAAAAAGCCCCAATACATCACGCAACAAATAAGCTCTGCATGGTCAAAATGGGCTGAAATCAAGCATGTCTTGACAGACAAAGAATTTGCTCTTTGATCCGAGTCCGAATGCTTGAGTCTATGATACAGAGTCGATTGGTATATGCAGTACAGACCCATAGGTTAAAAAAGGCAGAACAGGCCAAGTTGGACTCCATTTGGATAAATTTCTGCCGAAAGCTGCTGAAGGGAGGTTTCCGAAGAAAAAAGCCACCCAACAAGAAGAAAAAAAAGAAGAAGAAAAAGAAGAAATCTGTGCCAGAGCCCCCCACTCGAGATGGCGAGGAGGACCCAGATTGGAGTTTTTGCTTGTCAAACGAACAAGTAATCCAGATCTGCCGCAAAACCACACTGACCGAGTTCTGTCAGAAGCAATACATCAAGTACATCGCGCACATCGCAAGACAGCCAAACTCAAGTGAACTCAAGCAGTGGCTGTTCACAAAGTCCGAGCACAAGTACGCGAGAGACCAGTGGAAAGAACTGAGCCGGGCTTGGGTCTCGACGAGAGTCCAGTCAGACGGATGCTCTTCAACAAGGAGGAGCTAAACGCGTCGCTACGTAGCGGCGAAACTCCATAGACGAAAGAGTCGTCTGAGCAAGTCAACAATAATGATAAATGAGGGTTGTTCTAAAACCCCCTCGACCCCCACGACCCCCTCGACCCACGACCCACGACCCCCTCGACTTGCCTTCACGTGCGACTTTTTCACGTGCCCGAACCTGTGTTCACAGCCCGATTACGAATGCGGGCCAGCGCCAGCGCCAGCCCGGCCTAGTTCGAATGAGCCGCGTCGCCGTGTGCGAACGCGACGTCATAGTGTTGCTTCCAATACGTTCTTAAAAATGACTAAATTTCCTACCTTCTGATGTTGGCTAAAACCCGATCTTACACTAGTTTTAAAACTAACCGAATTTTCTAGTCGAAAGTTGATCGTTTTACAATGATATTTATCTAGTCCGGTCAGGGCATCAGAAAATACAACTTTATAAGGGTAAAACACACTTCGAAGATTCCCGCTTTGAAAGAAAATAGCTTTCCCGCATTTTCATTGGTTATAAATTACGTCATGTGTCCATGCACGCAGGTGACACACATGCGCCCGACACGTGTTCACAGCATGCGCTCGTTTTTGTGACTAATTATTATGAGCAGAAGCCACGGTTTCTGACGTAATTATTTATTAAACCAATGAACGGCTTCGGCTGCCGACGACTAACACTGGTCATTGGTTGGATTCTACAAACGAGGCCGCAGAAACAAGCAAAGGAAAGAAATGTGAGCGACACATGAAATCTCATGCTAAAAATGACTAATAAACATTACAGGCTTGGCGCCCCCAAAATCAATATACACATCAAATGAAAGCTCATTATCTCCCCTATCGAAAATATAGCGTTATTTTTTTGTCTCGGGGCTTGATCGCGACACAAGCCGTGCAAAGAAAATTCAGGATTTGACCTCATTAACGCGTGCGCTATCCATAAAACCACGTACGCACGGAGGGGGAGAGGGAGGGTTGGAGCCAATGCGTACACCCAACGTTAAAGTATGTGGTGACGTCACGAAATTTGCGTACGGGGGGAGGGTAGTCTAAAAAGTCGGCATTCCGTGCGTACGTACTTTTATATGGATGGCCCCCTTCGGTGATACACACATTAAAAACGTATTGGAAGCAATGACACGGCGACGCGGCTCATTCGAACTAGGCCGCGGCTCATTCGAACTAGGCCGCGCTGGTCCGCATTCGTAATCGGGCTGTGAACACAGGTTCGGGTACGTGAACAAATCACACGTGAAGGCAAGTCGAGGAGGTCGTGGGGTCGAGGGGGTCGTGGGGGTCGAGGGGGTTTTAGAACAACCCGATAAATGATGATACTACTGTGCCTCATAAACTCAGCTGGTAGAGCATATCTGCCCGGAGAGTCAGAGGTCTTCTCATGTCTGGATACACAGGAAACTGGATTTTTGTTTATCCTGCAGATGGTCTTTTTACTTGGACACCATTGGACAGGTCAAAGGTCACACTTGGTTTCCTAGCAACAGATGGAAAGGCCAATGCAACACTGGAGCCACTGGTGAAACTGTGTGACTGTCAGAATGGCGGTACTTGCCTGTATGATGAGTTTGCAGACAACACTGTTATCATAGATGACAAGTTTACTGTGAGTATATTGCTCATAACCTTGAAAAAGTGGTGTGTAAATAAAGCCCCTTCACACATTCATGGATGAGATGCCGGATGATGCCGAAATATAAATTTCGGCCATCTGGGTTGATAAGGCGTGTCAAGACGCTGTGACGTTATCAAAGCCGGTCTGAGCACAGTGGGCAGATGGTTAACTACAGTGTAGGGTCTCTTCTCGGCAGACCATGGTCACTAGCTTTCCGGTCTCTACACGGCGCAGACGGACTTTTCAGTGGCTTCATGGAGGCTCTCGGCAGCTCCCGGCATCAACGTGGTTGGTTCATTTCGAATGATCCAGGGAGAAAATTTAAACATGCTAAATTTGTTCGTCTGTCCTGCTTGACAAGGCTGGATGGCCAACGATGCAGCCGGAGGTCAAGTTGGCTTCTATACGGTGCTCAGGGAACATCAGGGATCATCACGGACGGTGCCACACCAGCTATCCGGCATCTCAACTGTGAATGTGTGAAAGGGGCTTAAGACCATAGAAAACAAAATTCCCATCCCAACCTAGACAATCCTGCAGAACCCAATCATTAAAAAATTCAATAAAATATATTTTTTTAAATGTAGTGTGTCCCAAACGTATCCCGATAAGTCCCTTACGATTTTTTTTTCTAATCCCAAGTTTGGTTGTGTCTAGAGGTAAAACCTAATTTTTGTGTTCATCACTCTCGTGTGCTTGTATCAGTGTTGTAGTCGAGTCACCAATATCGAGTTCGAGTCTCGAGTCATTAGCCTCGAGTCCGAGTCCGAGGCACGAGTCGCTTGTTCACCAAAATGAAACTGAATCTGCTATACTTTCGTAAACTCAATGTTTGAAATGATGACATGTTCTTGTGCTCTTCACCGGCCTCTTGGGAGTAGTGTGCATATTCACTCATTGTACTGTGCTTTTCCCAAAAGAATTCTGCATTAAGCACGCGATTATCTATATCGTGGAGGGCCCTGTTTTCGACGGTACGCGTATTCGACGCTTTACCTTTGACGTAACGGCACGCGATGTAAACAACTCCCTTATGACATGCTCAAACTTCGATTCTTGTCATGGGTCACTGCTGTTGTCATACCGCCCAAAAATGTGGAAAAATAAGGCTCTTCCGATAGGTTACAGTTATAAATTCAAAAAGTTGGTTTAATTAGGCGTATTTTGCTAGATACAAAATTGTACAATGTTGCTGGGCTCCTATTTTTTCTATTATTAGCCCCCAAAAGTTTCAGTTTGGGTCAATACGAAGCCCCGAGTATGCAGATTCAGAAAATGCCACAAACTTTGTGGCTCAGCACATTGGAAAAATACTACAGAGCTCCTAAAAGAACATGTCGCTTATATTATTTGTTTACTGGTTCTAAAAAGCTGCATAATTTCCTGTTTCATGGGGGTTGTATTTTCCCGTTAAAAGCTAAGAAAGACTAATAAAATGATATGTATAATTTGTTGAGTGTAGTTTTATTTATAAGTAACATGCTTTTTTTGTGAATAGTTGAATGAACCAAGTTTTTTTCTCTGTATTTGAAAGAGTTGTCCATAAAGCCCAGTTTAACAATCAGGGCACAGCACAAGAACTATTGTGTCAACACATCTTCCGATGAATAAATTGACGAGAACAGCAAATGTGTGTTATTTGAATGCCACCAACTCCGCCTTAGTTAGCTGTGTTTATCGGGCCATGTGTATGTTTCAGGGTTGTGAGATACATGTTTTTTTTGTCAATGTTATGAAAAATCGTGTTGGTTTTTGGGGATTCTGGAAAAACATGTAGGTGTTTAATACAGGATAGAAAATGGAATTTGGTGAATTATTCCCAAAGCTGTAAAATTGCAAAATGTTAAATTTAATTAATTTGTCAAAAACAAAATTATTTTTAAATACATGTAATATGTGTTTCGATGATAATTACATGTATTATAACAAAGGGAGAATACACCAGCTAGGCCTACATCATACATGTATCCCAACTTTATATAGCTGGGGCAAAACAACAAGAATAATACAAGTCAAAAAGTTTCCAACACGTAATCATTCTTAAGGGAAGAGTTGGAGACTGAGTAGAGAAAGAAAGAAAGATGGACCAATAAAAAATCGACACTGAAGGATTTTGTATTGCCACACAAGAGTTTGGAGTCATTACAGACCTTTATTCTGCACATGGTTTCACTGGGACACCGTACTCAACGCGACCGTCGAAAACAGGTCACGATGATCGCTGTCGGCGCGCTTCAGGCAGCAACAAAAACCAAAGGATTTCTCCGCAAAAACGGCAGTGAGCAACATTCACCAAATTTAAACCGTAAGGCTATGGACAGAAGAAGGCAACTGAGACATTGTTTGATGTTTTACTTTCCTTTATTCTGATCAATTTGAAAACAATGCCTTACATCGTCGAAAACCGGTCACGCGAGGATATATTTTTGAAATTATGTGACTCGAGTCACAAGTCACCATGTTCGAGTCAAGTACGTCATCATGGTCGAGTACAACAACACTGGTTTGTATCTACGTGTACAATCAATGCTAAACACTCGTACAATGCTGGAATGTAGCATTTACATCTACATGTTTTATATTATGCAAGTGAGTAAAAAATACTGACCATCATCCCACCTAATACTTTCAGCTAACAGAATTTAGAGCACAAAGAAAACAATATGTTGCCCACCCTAAATATTTATAAATAATTGGTTTTCGGTGGCGCACTTTCTTGGAGAGGTGATGTTGCTCTGAGTAGAACTTGTTGGAGTTTTGATGTTTCAAAGTATGCTCAGTTTGTCATCTGGAGACTCCTGATAAATAAAACAGAGCTTACTGTTCATCTTAAAAAGAAATGGTGAAACATGTACTTGTATACAATTTGGAATTAAAGTTTAATTCGAAGTGCATTTATTTTGAATCTCTGACAAAAAATTTATTCATAGAATTTGTTTCAGTTTTCATGTTTTCATGGCAGTTCTAAAGTTTATCAGATTGAGAAATTGACCTATGCTGCATTTACACTCAAATTGACACTACATTGTGCATCTCGATTCGGCTTTAACCCATCTTACTAACCACAAAAGTGACTGCAGCACATGCGAGGGCTGTTTTGTGTCAGAACTGGTGTTGGATTTGTCAGTTAAATCTACCGCATGGTGCACACTGCACAACTACACCAAAGGATGCTCAAATTGCCTAATCTGTATTTGGATAGTGTTTACACTACAAGCGACCTTGACAATTGCAGGGCTCAACCCAGCAATTCCGGGGTTAACCCTACCCAAAAAGGCAAATCAGACCCGGATGTGATCCTCCTATTTCAATCTACCTTTTGTCTTTAAGCCTAGCGTACATCGACCTTGCAACTGGAAGCAACTTGATGTGTGCCCACGTTATCAGACAAACTCATACAACTGACAGCAACTAGTTGCAAGTACGCGTACATCGACGCAACTGACCGCAACTGGGTACAACTACTTGCCAGAAAGTAGAACATGAGCAACTCGCGAATTTTTCCAGTTGCCAGTAGTTGCAAGTGCGCGCACATCGACTGATCAGTTGCTCCTACATGTAGTTGCCGCGAGTTGCTTCTAGTTGCCGGAAACATCACTTGCCACTAGTTGCTTCCAGTTGCAGTGTCGATGTACGCTAGACTTCACACTTAGAGATGCAGGCAATACACCACGAACAAATTCGTGCCATGAATTTCACCGGGCTCCATACCTTGCCCGAGTAGGGCAGCTGCTCTTACAATCCCAGAGGGTGGAGGCTCATTATTAATGCGAGCTCGCCACTGTGTTTATGCGATGATAGGCTAATTGAATCACGCGCGCGCTCGCGCTTAGTGTGTGTGTAATTGTTGTATGTTATTTGTACCAAAGAGTTCCCATATACGGTCAATTCAACCAACTATATATGACAGTGACACCTTCTGTAATGTGACCATATCTGTAATATGTGAATATGGCTGAAACTGAATGTCATGAATTTACAAAGGGTGTGTTTTCTGCGATAAATATTTAATTTAGAAAAGATACACACCCTATTTGCAGAATGGACGAGGCTATTGTCCTGCACCATGGCCCTACACCCTCTGGGACCGTAAGAGCGGCTGCCGTACTATACTAGGGCAAGGTATGGACGAGCGCAGTGAAATTCGTGGCATGAATCTGTCTGTCGCGCATTGATGAGCCTGCGTCTTTAATGTCTATACCCAGCTTCAACTCGCTTTTTTTGAATATTTGGCATTCAATTTACGTGGCAGAGCTGAATTTTAGTGTAAACGGTTTGCCTGATTCCATACTTTATTCTGATAATCGTTATATTTTGGTGTTGATGTCTGCGATACCTAGTTGGTGCTGTGTGACTGCATGCCAGGCTGGTTTGGGGATTTCTGTGAGGAGAATTTTGATGCCTGCGAAGGCAGCCCCTGTTTCATGGGTGTGGCCTGTTTCGATGACCAACCACCCTCTATGAATAGCACATGTGGGCCTTGCCCTGATGGTCTGGAGGGAGATGGCAAGATTTGCATATGTCAGTTGAATCCACAGATTTCCATTCAAGCTAGATAAGAAATGACCGTGTTATTGAATGGCACATCACCATAACTGGTTTAATTGGAATGCGCATAGCGCATTTTGTGTTCATATCAAACATAACACGCGAGATCGTCACAAACATTGAGAAAGTGCGCAAGAGCAAAGTTTTACGTGTAATTAAATGGAAAAGTGCCCAAAACCATGCAAATAAAGGTGCCCAAAACTATGCAAATGAAGGTGCCCAAAACTATGCAAATGAAGGTGCCAATATAAAACTGTGCTAATGAGAAGTCGCTGTTATACGCATCCTGGCTCTGTTTCGGTTCTAGCCTTTAATGGAGTTCTGTGGTTGAATCTCATTCAATTTTCAATGTTTGTCTACAAATATTGACTGCAGTGATGGTTATGGCTAAGATTATAGGCCCAAGGTGATCTCAAAGCAATGACTATAGTGCTGGCCTAAGGAACGGCCTCTGAGGGCCATGACACAAATAAAAAGTAGCGGTGTTTGCTTTATATACCGAATATGCTTCAGTGAATCACAGGCATAAGAAGACATGGCATGGCAAGGACTATGCCCAGGGCATAGTCGGACACAGCCTATTGATTGCTTTCCGGTGACGTCACCCCTTCCATCCACCATTTTGGTTGTCATTTTTCATGACCCACGTGGCTCGAGTGATAACCGGCCAAAAAAGCACTAAAAGCGCATTGGTTGCACTTAACTCTGTTACTTAACCTTGCTTTATGTTGTTGCATTAAGCAACAACAAAGGCGCAAATTGTTCGAAGTAACGACACAATGAGCATCATCACATAACGCATGTAGTTCATGCACTGACCGCGTCCCAAATTGTTGCTCTTTCCCCTTTCAGACATTGATGAGTGTGACCTGTACAGCAATCAGACAGCTAGTGGTGGTGGACTTGGATGCGATCAAATATGTGAGAATCTTGTCGGAAGTTTCAACTGCAGCTGTAATTCTGGTTACACCCTTTTTGTGGATGACAAGCGATGTATTGGTAGGTTGGATTGAATTATTCAATTACTGGTTGAAAAACGCTGTTTTATTTGTGATCACCACATCTATGGTTGTATAAAGCCTAGCGTACATCGACATTGCAAGTGGAAGCAACTCAACTGATTAGTTCCGCAACTAGCGGCAACTGGGAGCATCCAGCTATATCTACATTTCCAGAGCGCACACATCGACACAGCAACTCGGTAAAGCGCAGAGTGCATTGCCCTTGCAACTGGAAGCAACTGTGCTTGCAGTTGCTGTCGATGTGCGCGCACATGATCAGATGCACGCGAGCAACTGGCAGCAACTAGTTGCAAGTACGCGTACATCGACGCAACTGGGTACAACTAGTTGCCAGAAAGTAAAACATGAGCAATTCGAGGCAACTGGGATTTTTTCAGTTGCCGGTAGTTGCAAGTGCACATACACCGACCTTTTTGAGCAACTGATCAGTTGCTCCCAGTTGCTCCCAGTTGCCGGAAACACCAGTTGCCAGAAACACCAGTAGCCACTAGTTGCTTCCAGTTGCAAGGTCGATGTACGCTAGGCTTAACAGTAGTTATCTGACCAGAGCAAATTGAATATGGAGTAATTGCATCTGCAATTCCATATAGGTAGCTCCCCTGTGGGTCACTGTATGCTGGTATGAACCCATGTGCATTCTCACTCACAAAATATCCCCACCTACGAGTGCATGTGCACGTGCCCACTTTTGTAGGCAAAAAACACGCCCTAACCGCACAATTTGAACGCACTTGCAAAAACGGTGCGGGGTACCTAATCAAAAAATATCAACACATCATTTCCGATTCCCAAAGTGGTGCCAGCAGTGCCCGGAGTCTCATTCGCCGCAACATTTACAGGATATATGGCTCTTTATTTAGAAAGGAAAATGAGAGAGGGTCTATTGCGCAGGGCTCGAAATACCAACTTGACCGGTGGACCGAGGCCAGTAATTTAAGCCTCGGTCTAGTGCTTTCTCTACCGTACTAGACCAGTGGTCCAGTGCATTTTTCAACTAACAAATCCACGTTCCTTGTAGCTTTGGTCTTGTAAAAATAGCATCGGTCCAGCTAGTAAATGATTTAAGCTACTAACCCTGTGGTCTAGCATATTTTGTCATGAAATTCGAGCCCTGTTGCGGGAGCGTGCATTCTGAAGGGGAGCCTATTTGCTCTTTTGTGGGTGCTGCTGCGCGGACCTGCTTTTGAAGGAAAAAAACACCCCCTAACCTGCAAAATTTGGTACTAATGCACATTGGTTCATACTAGCATACAGAGTGACACCCCCAGATGCAAAAAAAAGGTTCCACACACAATCCATGTCTTTTTTGTTTGATATTTACCAACTTACAGACTGTAATTTTACTGGCGTCTTTTTTCATACAGATATCGATGAATGCAACCTAAAGTCGGATGACTGTCCAGACGATGCCGTGTGTAACAATACCCAGGGTGGTTTTGAATGTTTATGTGGTCCAGGGTTCAACGACACACTCGGGGATGGATCATTCTGTCTAGGTTAGTATTATATATACCGTAAAAACTCCCACTGAGTGTCGGCTTGTGCATGGTGTCACCAACAAAATAATCACAGCAAATAAATGTCCTTTTGAGGTGGGCTTAGAGCCCCAGTACATCATCTTCAGTTACCCAAACTTTTACTTCACGAGTTGACAAGAAAAACCCGACTTAAAGTTTTATAGCAATGGTAACGAACATAACATTATTTTTTTCCCGTGTAAAATGGTGGCTTTGTGGGAGGAATTACCAATCGATTTTTTTACCATTCATTCAACACAAAAACCATGCATGGATTTTTAAGGTTTTCTGAAGTATTACTGCATCTGGGTAATTCCCAAAATTAGGGGTCCAAAATGTTTGGTGTTCCAGTTACGTACGACACTCTCTGCTTCAAAAATCACCACTTATGACCACAAATTCTCAGTAATGGACTGTGGCCTGTGATTATAGGGGGCTGCATCATTGTCTTCAATATTTTGTTTTCTGATTCCTGAAAAATATTTAAAACAAAAGATCATAAAGGCTTATAATTTGTTCCATGGTATTGGATAGGAGTTTGGTGTCCCGGGTTACCTACGCCAATGCAAATTGGCTGTAGATTGAGTTTGCATTAACCTTGGTGCCATAT
The DNA here is from genome assembly GCA_037783545.1 of Henricia sp. BOLD:AAB3569. Classification (NCBI taxonomy): domain Eukaryota; kingdom Metazoa; phylum Echinodermata; class Asteroidea; order Spinulosida; family Echinasteridae; genus Henricia; species Henricia sp. BOLD:AAB3569. The sequence goes on from JBBELK010000877.1 coordinate 62,934, forward strand.
CTACACACAAACATTAAATTTGAGTGGCATTTGTTCAAATAAAAATTATTATTTTCTACTGGGAAACCACTTTCAATCATTAAAAGCACTTGGAAATCTTAAAAAGCATGTCACACTTTTGGACCCCTAATTTTGGACCCCTAATTTTGGGAATTACCCATCTATGTGGCTGAAATGTCTACAAGGCAGTTTATCAACATTATTCTTTAAAAATGTTGTTGTTCCTGTTCTGTAATGCTGTTATGTAATCTGTGTCATCAAAACTTACTTCATAAAGTTTATTATTAACCGTTTTCTGGTTTTGTTGACAGCTCAATCTAAACATTTCATGCAAACGTGCATATGTGACCTGTCACCGTAAAATTGGCGTAAAGTCGCACTCCGCTATTTCCTATAACGACGGTTCAAAGTCAAAAAGTCAATTTTAGGGTGTTGTAATATTGGATGTTGTAATATTTAATTCCAAATTTTTAGCATCATTCAACAATTTAAAACATTATTTTCAGACCAATTTTGACGATATCTTTCTTCGTAACTCGTAATAAATGTTGTTTTAAGATTTGTAAAATTTGTTTGAACACTACCACTTCTCCAAGCTGTGTTGCGTTGGAGGGAATATTTTTACTTTATGTTTATACCATTGGAAAGCTCTTTCCGCTAAATTTAAAAATATCCAATTTTTGAAAATTCCGTCACATATGAGTTGTGGTTTACTTTGCAGATATCAATGAATGCGATGGGGCGCATGACTGTGCTAGCATAGCTACCTGTGAAAATACCGAGGGCTCGTTCCGATGTGTTTGCCCAAAGGGATACGAAGGCAGTGGTCGTTTGTGTAAAGGTGAACACAAACTTGTGAACTCTTCTTTCCTAATGCTCTTTTTAAAATTGTCACACTTTCCATTTGGTCATTTGAACCATTCATGTTCTCATGTGTGACCCATTCTGCAAATTGAGTCTAGATGTCGCCAATATTAAAGGCTAGGTCAAGTTTTTGTGTACTTAAAGATAGTACATGTATACATGATTGGTTAACTGTTAAAAATAGTTTTATCCCCCTGTGTGATTGAAGATATGCATGATTAAAATAAACCTGAGCAAAAACCAGCTATATACTTCGTCTAACTTTTGAGAAAACAGTCAAAAAAATGGTTTGCAGTCATTTCGCCCCAAAACCACTTTGCCCTTCCCTGAACCATTTCGCCCTGAACCACGGCCTGTGCACGAAGTGGTTTTGGGGCGAAGTGGCATTTGGGCGATGTAGTGTTTGGACGAAGTAATTTGGGGCGAAATGGCACTCGGGCGAAGTGGTTTGGGGGCGAAATGGCACCTGGGCGAAATGTTTTTGGGGCGAATTGAATTTTCGTCTCATGAGACGAAAACTAATTGTTTTACTCATTTCTCAAAGACTATAGCACTTCAGACAAAACCATTTCAGGGGAGGTTTTCTACGGTCATCATGTTTATATTGTGTAAGTTAGGCATAAATCTGTGAACATTTCTGATTTTCGAGATTACCAATGATGTATACTGCCTTTAACCAAAATGTGTTACTGATGATGTTTTATAAATTTGAGTGAAGCTCATGCCAGACAGTTGGCTAATATGTACTTCTGGTTATGGTAGCAACAACTCGATCTAGCCTGTGCGACATCAGACTAATTTTGCGGAGCAGGTCATTAAATTCCATGATGCGACAAACAGAAACGTGAAATAAAAATTGTCGTTTAAAACCTAATACACCAACGTTGGAAGGTCATTGCATTATAACAGAAAACTTTAAAACTGTTGCACAATCAAAGAAAAAGATTTTTTTTACATGTATGCAACCGTCTTGTGTATGACTTATTTTAAAAAAAAAGGGAATATGTTGTAGGTACACATGTATAATTTAGAATTGATGACTAGATTTATTCAAATGCTTGGTGTCTCTTGACTCATTGGAGACTTGTGTTTATTAACTACATGTATTTCACTTCGGCGTGCCGCTCACAGCGCCTCGAGAAATGTCTACTTCTGGTTGGAAAGCCGCTACTAGCGGCTCGCTTTTACATATACTAGTAAACAAATGGTGACCTTTAATTAATTAAGTCACAGACCATGAAATTAAATGTAGAAGCCTTATCGTAGATAAGTGGCTTTTAGGTAAATTCAATGCTAGAACTGGACATTTGCCTCACAATTTTTAACTGTTAAAAAATGCTTTTCATGCATTAACGTGCGTAAATTTGATGGATGTTGCTTTTAAAAAAAATAATCGGCACTAGTGTGAACTTTGAGTGAAACGATGCGCTGAAAATCATATAATCAACTTAGGCGAAAAGTGTAAATTGCGATTCTGTGGTTTTTAGTGTGCCAGTTCAGACAAAATTCCCTCCATGCCACTTTCTCTCAAAGCGTGTCAAATTTACGCGTGCTAACGCGTGAAAAATCTGTGTGAATCCAGCCTATTAATCAGTGTTCTCCACTGCTAAAAATTTTGTCCAGGCTCGCTGAGAAGCACCCTTTTGCGTCAAATCAGTGTTGGCCGTGTGAGGGCGCTGTTTAAACGAATGCATGCAACTGCCATGGCCGTTATCGACCATAGATTGGGTAGCCGATGCGGTAGATATGTGTGGTAAGTGAACGATACTGACACCAGTGGCTAGCGAATCATGTTTGGTGACTTTACACCTAATTTTGGAATAACTTGGCTGTACTTTCGAAGTGTTTCAGAGGGGAAAATGGATTATTTTTGTCTGGGCGGCCGAGTTTTTTGTCCGGGTGCTAATGGTACTTCTGATGATTTTGTCCTGGCGGCGCGCCCGGACAAAACTGGTAGTGGAGAACGCTGATTAATGAGTTTCAAATTGTCATAAAAAATGAGGGTCTCAGTGCTTTCTTTTGTGATGAAATTTGCAAATGAAAAGACGCGTGACGTAATACAATGGCTCAGCATCTAAAGGCTGCCAGTGTCAATTTACAAATTTGTCAATTGCCGCGATGTTATCCCAACACAGATATAAATGAATGCACCAGAAACCTCCACAACTGCCACACTGAGGCAACGTGCACCAACGACGTGGGTTCATTTAACTGCACCTGTAACGAGGGCTGGTCCGGTGATGGAACCAGCTGTAGCAATCGTGATGAATGCAGTGAGACACCTCCAGTCTGCCACACCAATGCTGCATGCACTGATACCATTGGAAGCTTTGCTTGCCGTTGCAATGCTGGTTACAAGGGTGATGGGTTTACATGTGACGGTAAGAGGGTCGGTAGATTGTCTCAGGAGATTTGATGGAAAAACCCAACATTTTTAGTGGGAAATATTTAAGATCAACTTCTCAATTATTTCCTAGAAAACAATCTTCACCCAGCGTTCGGACAAAATTGTGATGCCAGTACTGCAAACTTTTTAAGTAATTGCCATTCTTAGTGAAATTCGTACCTGCTTTTCATGTCAGTTTTATAGGCCTGTTCATACTTAAAAAATTGGGGTTGGGGAGGGGTTGAAAAAAGCGACGTTTCACCCCCCCAAATTTCAACCCCGCGTCAACCCCGAGATTGGTTTCAACCCGGGTTGATCCGACTCAAACCTGCTCGGGACCAGGGTTGAAATTTTTCACCCGGCCTTGCCTGGAAAATTAGAATGGTGTAAGCCAAGATCTGCTTCATCCGTCAAGCTGTTTCCAAAGGGAGGGTCACTCTGTATGCTGGTATGCACACATGTACATTCCACATTTTGCGGGTTAGGGGATTGGTTTTTTTTTGCCTTGAAAAGCTCGCAGACCCGCAAAATATGCCCCTTCCCTTCAGAATACATGCTCCCACAATATAGGCCCTCTCATGTAAATGGGTCTGTCCACAGTAATGGGGTACATTTGAAAAATAAGTAAATAATTCCTTTCAGATGTCTTTAGTTTATCTCAGAATTAAAGAAATGTCCTTGTTTTGTTCTCAGGAGATAACTTTTGCCCAAAAAGTTAAGAAATTGCTGCCACAACATACATTTTTGAAAAGCTTGTTTACAAATTTTCCTATTACGTATGTAACGTGGACAGACACTTTTGTGACATTTTTTTCCGTCTTTGTTACATGCGTAATAGGAAAATTTGTGCACGGGGTTTTCACAAATGTATGTTGTAGGACTATTTTTCTTACTCCTTGGTGAAAAAGTTATTTGCTCAGTTTAGCTTGATAATTTAAAGATAAAATTAAGAAATTTGAAGTGAACTGGGACCGAAGATCTTGAATGTTACAGAAATGTACCCCATTACTGTGGACAGACCCATATATATCCTGTGAATATTGTAGCAAATGAGACGTGGTATTCTTCAATTACTCCGCACCGTTTTTGCAAATGCACTCAAATTTTGCGGCCGGGTTGGGGGTGTTTCCCCCCACCCCCCCTTCAACAGCGGGCATGCGTACCATCAGTAGGGGGTAGGGCTTTTTTTTTGAGTGAGAATGCATTCATACTGGCATACAGAGTGACACCCCAACCCTCCAGGGCCATTACTGTGCTTGCTGACAATTAACTGTGGTCCTTTGATGTAATTGATGGCAGACATAAATGAATGTGACTTGAAGATTGACGGCTGTCTACAGGAATGCCTTAACACCAATGGGTCTTTTACATGTGGGTGTAATGCAGAATTTGTCATGCGGAGTGGGATTTGTGTGGGTAAGTCAGTTTTATTTATTTATTTGTTTCTTTTTAGATTAATTCAGGCGTTTCAAAATAGGAGTGCCACCAAACATTTCTGTCGGAGAGGGCATTTTCTGCCAGAGCGGTCGACATCGGTGTTCTCATTTATTGCACAAACAATTCTGATTTGATTTGATTTCAAAATGAAAACCTGATTTAAGCCCGCCGCACACCTTTGCGATTTACCGGCCCATCGGACACCGGACCATCGGATCCGGAAAAATCAAACAAGTTTGATTTGCTCCGGTCTATAGCGTACGGTCAGATCGGCCCGAATTGTTTCAGCGCACACCTTTCCGGTAAGTGGTCCGGTGATCCGATGATCCGGTAAATCGCAAAGGTGTGCGGCGGGCTTTAGGGGTTGAAGTTTATTTAGGAGGCGTGGATTATTAACACAATTAACCATGTTTATTTGCGAAGAAAAAGTTCAATTAATGCTCTTTCCTCAAGAATAGATCGCAAATTAATATACTTTATCACACGTTGAAATTAGTAATATGTTCGTGTCTACCTTTTTTCCTTGCAATGCCTGAATTGATCCTTGTTCTGATTAGCAGGTAAAAACAATATTGCATTTTTCAAAGACAGTAATGCGCCTATCAATTGTTTCCCCCCCCCCCCCCCCCCCCCCCGGGCTACCCCACCTAAGAGGTGGGGATTGTCACTTTTTGCGTGACAAAATCCCCACCCTTGGGGCAACATTTAGGTGGGGGGGAAACAATTGATAGGTGCATATTTTTCAGGTGCAGTTAGTTTGTACATGTACTCCCTTTTCTTGCATAGCAGAACTCGGACTAGGACAGTAATAACTTGGAAATTTTGGTCAAGTCCACCCCAAAAATGTACTGGCACGACCGCACACACACTGTCATTGCCAATGTCACTTTTATAACATACAAAATATTTAAAATGTCGGTCTATAAAAAAATTATAGTAACCTACACAAAAATGAAAGAAACTGACAGTTTTCCTGTGAAACGCTCATCAGGTGGTAAGGACGGATAGTTAAAACAGTAATGTTAATCGTGCTGTTTTTGTTTTTATAAACTAAAGCAGTGCCAAGTGGCATCATTTAATAGTCCATATATGCCACGTGGATTGGTGAATGAATGACGAGGACATTGCAAAGGGCGCACATTGATTGGCTAGCTATAGGCATGGTGCGGTGTCCGTATTAAAGGAACACGTTGTCTTCAGATTTCACGAAATCTCACGTTTGAGGGTGTTCCTTATACTTATTAAGAGTTGTTCTTGCAATAAAACACATTTAATGTGTTATAATTAGTGAATGGTAATTTAAAAAAACAAACACTGACCTCTGACCCCCACTACATGTCCCGCGAAATGTATACGTATTTCAAGCCGTCAATACGATCGTCCGGGTAGTGGGCAAAATGCAGCGACGAACAGGAGTTAGGCTAGTCTTGGCCCAAGACTACTCTAGTCGATATTGGTTTGTGTACGCGTTGGCCATATAGTGCGCCCTCTTGCAGCACTAACGGACCAGTCTTTGCTCACTAGAGTAGTCTTGGGAATTTCTCCCGGAAGTTCAGCATTGGGGGCGGTACCGTTTTATGTAAATAGCTGCAGAGGGTTTTATGATGGCACACAAGGGACATGGCATATTACAGATATCTTTGCAAATATTTGCAATGTCGCAATTATCTTCATAAACAAATGTATTTTGCGATGTCATACGCCTTTGCAAACGTTTGTAAATATGTTCGCAAACATTTGCCAAGAAACTTTTGCCACCGAAAATATTAGCAACGATAAAACGGTCATGTTCGATGATTCTTGTAAGCCGCCTTATATTTTTCAAACCATTCAAAGCGCGTGCACGCGGTGTATTTGGGTCACGCTCTGCGGTCGACGCGCTGTATTTGGGTCGCTCGCTGCATTCCCACGCTCTGCTGTATTTGGGTCACTCGCTGATTGGTTCCCTAGGAAAGCCTAGGCAAAAACAAAGAAAAAGTTAAACCTTCCGGGAGAAGTTCCCAAGACTACTCTAGTGAGCAAAGACTGGTCCGTTAGTGCTGCAAGAGGGCGCACTATATGGCCAACGCGTACACAAACCAATATCGACTAGAGTAGTCTTGGGCCAAGACTAGAGTTAGGCTGGCGCCGTAGCCAGTGGTCAGGTAAACCTATCAGATGAACGCAAGGTACCATACCATTCTCCGCCTCCCGAGACATGTGTGAAATGTAAACACACACACACCGACTGGCTGTCAAAAAATGGACCGTCAAGAGAACACAGCAGACGCGTCAAAAAAGAATATTGTCATGGTATTTTTGTTTTCCTTTTTCATTATTTAATTAACTGGATGTTTATTGGGAATACTATCCCATAAACTGATGATAATACGAAATTTTTTAATGAAATAATTGTTCAGAAGTATTTAAACAGCTGCGACTGGAAATAAGACTAATATAATTTCTCCGCCATTTATGGGAGTCAAGATTTTGACTCCCATAAATGGCGGAGCGTGCTGCTTCGAGAAATTACGCAAAATTGAAGCATTTCTAAGGCACGTTTGTGTGGATCATTATATTCTACTTTTTAAACATCTTTCAGATCGTGCTCATTATACTTCAAATGCTTGTAATAGCCCAAAAACGCCCAATAAAGCGCAACCCGAAGGCAACGTGTTCCTTTAACACAAATGCACAAAAGGCTAATGGAAATCGCTTTGGCTATCCAGTGCCATATGCCAAGCATCCGAGCAGGCAAGCCGTTAGTGGCTGACATCACTCAGTGGTAGCGCGATCGGCCAATCACAAAGCTCATGCATTGTTTTGCTGTCGGCATTGGCCAATCAGAAAAACCTTACTCACACAAAGGCCATGCAATCAAAGAGATTGTTACTTGTCTACCAAATTTGCAAGTACTGATTATTGCTACCAATAATCTTCCAAAATATTTGTTATTTTTTGGTCCAAGGACAATTTTTTTTTTTAAGTTTTGGTTACCTTATGCAAATTAATTAAGGCTGCACCATGTAGAATATCTATTTTGAAGATGTGTGCAGTTCCACGGTGTCGGATGTACATTTTTCACACTTTGACAGGGTGTATCCTTAAAGGCCCAGTGGATCATTTGCAATGACCCCAAAAAGTAGTCGACGAGTTTACAGGGGAGAAGTTCTGAAAGTAAAGATTGAATTAATAGCAACTACCCAATGAAAGGTTTCCGCTCAAAATGATATAATTTTACCAGAAAATAATCCGTAAAGATGAAATTATTTAGATCGTTTGCAAACGATTTACTTATTTTTGGTTCGCATCTACGCGGTCCAAAATGCATGGGCGTTTTGTACTGCGTGTGCCTGTTCCAACGCGATGCATTTTTATGGATCGCGCGCACACGCAGTATACTAGTATAATGTGCGCCACAGAGTGCATGACGCAAGCCACATAGTACCCGATCCACTGAGAACGAATATTTGAAGCACCTCGCCAAGACCAGGAAAACGCATATGGATTTTCATGGTTTTTTTAAACGTGGTACATTTGACAAAGCTTAAATTTCTTCGGATGAGTTTGTTGATGTCTTTCTTTTGATTTATATTGGTTTTTTTCGCAGAATCGCTCAAAAACAGATCATCTACAGGGCCTTTAAAGCTACAATTTGAAAGTGGATTGTCAGCTAATTAACAGACAAATGGTAGTAAGTACAATGATTTAGTAAAACAACTAGCCCCCAAAAATCTTTGTTGTCATAGAAATGCCATAAAAATATCAATTTCTCTGCCGTACATGTACGTCTGACACCAAGGTATTTAAGCCACTTTCTAGGGCAACAAAGATTTTTTGGGGCTAGTTGTTTTACTAAATCATTGTACTAACTACCACTTGTCTGTTAATGGACTAACAATCCACTTATAAATTGCACCTTTAAGAATACACCCTGTCAAAGCAGGTCAAAGTGTCCAAAATGTACGTCCGACACCGTGGAACTGCCCATGTGTGGTTCTAAAAAGAACCGGTGAGTGTAAACTCGAGGTTTCAAACAGTGTACACTGTTCGTCTTCATCTTCTCCTGAATACAAACGGAGCACACTGCTCGAAATGTCAAGTTCACACTGCAGCTGGTTCATTTTAGAACCACACATCTTCAAAAGAGATATTTCACACGGTGCTGCCACAAACAATTCGCATATGTGGGGTACGGCCGAGCGGTCTAGTGCGTCGATCTTAAGTTCCTGTGCTATAACTAGAATGTAGGTTCGATTCCTGGCCGTGACGGGTTGTGGCACCTGTGCCCTTGAGCAAGGCACTCTACTTGCTCCCATTACTGTAATTGGCAGTCCATTCGCTGTTGGATGTGGTATATAAATAAATAAAATAAATATTGATTATTACACCATGCATTATATAGCCTGAAATCTTACTTTTGGTAACCTTGCAGAGTTCCTTTTGCTCTGTGTGCTCATCACAGTAAGTTAATACAAAAATAAAATAAGAGAAACTGTGGTAATTTTTTGACAGCTAACACGGGGTGCTCTCCAGGGACAACATGTATCAAAGGTGACTGCTACTCTGATGGAACAGACAAGTGCCTGTGCAACAGTGGTTATCAGATAATCGGCACCGATCCCACAGTCTGTAAAGGTATCTGGGGTGTTTCAAGATAACGTACAATTTTAAGTGACTTTAACTCTCCAGGAAAGGACCCTACCAGTTGCCGACTGGCTAATTGTGCGTTTTTGTTAATTACTCTGCGTATGAATTTGGTTAAAATCTCATTTTCCATGACTTTATACATTATACATTATACGCTTGAGAAATATATGGTAGAATTTGTGTGGCCTGGGTAAGTTCATTCACCCGCTGTATCACAAACAGCAGTCCCACATGGGAATTCCCCATTGACTGTGCACAAACGGCCTTGGCATCCCGGGTAATTGATGCAGTTGATGAAATTTAGCAATTGGGTATTGGCCATGAGTTATGTCTGTCATCTATTGGGCACGTTCTTTTTTTTTAGCTTTTTTTTTTAGCGTATCTAGCTATAAACGGAGTAAAGGGAGGTTTTGACTGCCCATTTTGAGTCCATTTATGCAGGGGTATGCCCAGTTCATTGAGTTACACACTGCCAGCTGTCGACTCATACACTCCTGTAACGAGATACCTGGATCGCCCACGCGCACCGCAGGGTTAAATAACCATATCTCTACAGATTTTAAACCAATGTACACCAAATCTTCCTAGAAGCTTCAATGTTTTAATTTTTTTTCATCATTGTTCAGATAATAGATATCAAAGTGACGAATCAACAAAATTTGTGTTATATGCATGGGACATTCTCTAGTTGACGCGAAAAGTGTTACGCATGGAACACATAATTACATTAATTTTTAAAACAAAATATCTAGAATGATATTTATGGGTGCACATAAGCTTGACAAAGCCCAACATACAAGATATTTAAGAAAAACAGGGGGAACTGACAGTTATTGCTAAACAGCCTGTTAAAGGGCATGAACTTGAAATTTCACTTTTTTTTTTTTTTTAAACACCCCACCTGTATCATGAACAAGCTGTAGCAAGTTGCAAGCACTCATTTTGCAGTACAGTGTGAAAACAGTAACAGTACAAAAACTCGTAAACTAGGGTTTGGCGGAAATTGGTCAGCTATTTTTCTTATTTTTTTGTGGGGTGTGGGTTTGGGGGTTTGTATTTTTTAAGCAATGGTAAAAAGTAATTCAGTAGCAAAAAAAAAAGCAAAAAATAAAACTTTAAAAAAATGCACTCTGAGTAACATTTGCGACGTGCCATAGCTTCATTGTCAAAGATATACCCTATAACTTGAAAATTTTGTTAAACGCTTCCTAAAGTTTTTTGGTTTTTCAAAATTACAGTTATTGTTTTCTTTCATGCATGCAATTGTTAGGTTCACAGCAACAAGTATTTGCTGTGTATTTGGAATTTGATTTTCGTATTTTGGCATTTGCTTATTTGTTTTATGTTTGGACTCATTTGCAGACATTGATGAGTGTAAACCTCCAGCCAAGAATCTGTGTGAAGCAAGCTTAACGTGCAGTAATATCGATGGCGGTCACAGTTGCACGTGTGCTGATGGATATACACTCAATAATGACAAACGCAGTTGCTCAGGTAAGAACAAAACAAATGATAATTTAATATATCACTCCGAAAATATTTGCCCTTATTTGAGCTTATTGCATTTTCAAGATGCGAGCTGGCATCACTTGACAGAATCAGTGTGAGCATTATGTACATTATAGCCTTTTAGAAGTATTGTCTAACATAAGGAGAGGGCACAAGTTTATTTGGTTCCAAAAACTTGATTTTTATGTTGTAATTACAATACAGAGATGGAATTATTAAAAAAATTAAAAGTGCAAAGTGAAAACTGCAGTTATTTTGAATTTTTACCCAAATCAAAGTGCGCCGGGCTTCTATTAATAATAGACAGTTCTTATATAGCGCATTACAGATCCGACGGATCTCTCAATGCGCTGTCTGCATTATTACCCTGGTCATTGGGCTCAGTAGTGTTGCTCAGTAGTATTGTGTCCGCCATACTTCAAAAAGGCTGATGCTCTATTCTGTTATTCGCAGCCATTTATTCATGATAATGGGGTACCATTCTGTTACGTAGTTCATACTTAAAAGAGCGTGTTCTAACCTAACAATCATACAAAATACCTCCCCAAAATACTATCCATAGGAAGAAAAGAGGAAATTTGCAATCCCAAATTTGGACGCGGAAGCAAAAAGGTTGGTGTAATTACTGCTTTATGTAACCGAAAAAATGAGTTCACTAAACGTTTCTTTTATGATATTCTCGGAAATATACAGATTGAGAACGCGAAATTTCAGGATCGTAATGAGAAAAAAATATAACACATGATATGGTATCAAAATCTCAACACCCATGAACAAAATTGGAGGCTCAAATTGTGATCTGCACGCAAAAGGGGTTTGGCCAGTCTTAAACATACGTTTAAAACCGGCTAAGGGCCTGGACGAGTGATAATTATCACTTGACGAGGGCCATTGTCACTCATCCAGTCCCCTAGCCGGTTTTAAACACTTTTATTCCCATTCATAAATACTTTTTTTGTGTAAATCAGTAAAACTCACAAAATTTGCTTGCTGTTTGGCCATATTTTGCATTGTATTTGCATCGCGAGTTTGTTCAAACTGCTAGCTGTGCATTCAGTTATTTTTGTTCGATCGTGCACGTTAAGCGTAATGCAGGCATGTTGTACGCGCAGGAAAATGTATGCGAGTAGCAAACCCATCTATACAGAAAACTTCCCCAGTACAAATTTCCCATACACAACACGGACTTGTTAACGTATGTTAATGTAAGAAAAACATCCTGCAAACGTTAAAGGAGTTTTAATACAAGTCCAGGGGTCGATTTCACGAAGACTTGCGACGCGTTGTAAGTACCAAATCCATCGCAACTCGCCGAACCCTTTGTACGTTTGCCACGGGTTCGGCGAGTTGCGATGGATTTGGTACTTACGACGCGTCGCAAATCTTTGTGAAATCTACTCCTGATCACATTTTTGAGCTCCCGCATTTTTCCCATATTTTTCTCATTAACAATCTGAAATTTCGCGCTCTCAATCCGTGTATTTTCAAGGATATCGTAAAAGAAAACTACAGATGTTTTGTAAACTAATTTATCCAGTTCCATAAAGCAGTACAATGATTACTGTAAAAGCCAATATTTTCGCGTACAGATATTTTCGCGCATTTCAACATCACTGACATTTTCGCGAATTGTTATTTTCGCGGATGTAAATTATGTCACCTTAACAGGGATCGCCACAATTGTTGCAAACATATTTCAGCTTTTACAGTACACCAACCTTTTTGCTTCCACATCCAAATTGGAGATTGCAAATCTCCTGTTTTCTTCCCATGGATAGTATTTTGAGAAGGCATTTTATATGATTGTTAGGTTAGAACGAAATCCATTTCCTTGAAAAATCTGAACAAGCTCCTTCATTATAGCGAATGATTTTCTGTTTCGTCCCTAGATATCAATGAGTGCCAGCTGCCTGCTGACAACCCATCATTTCCCAACTGCCACGCTCGGGCAGTTTGCAACAACATAGAAGGATCAGTCCAATGCAACTGCACTGATGGATTTAAAGGAGACGGCACAGACTGTGAAAGTACGTACTGGCGGTGTTTGTAATGTACAGAAAAATACTCGACATGAAAATGCTGTGGAAAAAAATATCCTTTTTCAATGGCCTTTTGCAAAGTCCTGTGTCTGTCCTGTGACACAAATTACACTAAAGGGAGTGTTAACTTACCGTAACATTAGCATTTTTTCAATGGCATAAAGTCAAATTATCTTTGTGAATTATTTAAAATGTTTTCAGTGTGGGTGAATGGTACCATTTTGGACAGATAAAAAGTGGTGTTTGTTACCTTTAATTACTTGCCCAATTCCGCTCAAACTTCATGTAATCCTGAACTGATTAACCTAGTCTGTGCCCCTGTAGTCGTCTTTTAATGTTGAGTTCACTTACCGGTCATTTCCACCCTGGGGAATCTTGGCCTCGAGCCTAGGCCCATTGCTTTGTGTACAAACATACATGTATGTTCTTTGAGTAAGGCCCTTTTGCTGCCGTGCGTAAAAGCAGCTATCAATCATTCGACTATGGGCTCAGTAAACAGCTGTCTTGAGATACCTCCATCCATCTATTTAGGCCATTATAGAAAGGATTGTATCTGCCAAACAGTGTTGTTTATGCATTATACAAAGTGCCTTCCGGAGTCTCCCCTTGGAGCCTCCATGCAATGTTTTGGGCGGTGTATCTCAGAGGGGTTAACAGTGTTCGCCACGGGTTTTTCATTTGCTAGGGGGGCACCCCCCCGCGAAGGCCCGCCCCCATTTTTCTGTTACCTGGAATTAGTTTTATCCTTATATTATTCTATTGAACGCAGGATGCACATCAAGAAGGGACAATAAAAGACGTGTTTCTGTCGTCACAGATCCGAATTTAGATCACAAACTGTGTCACTATTCGTTTTTTCCTCAACGTTTTGTTTTGTTGTTTTTTTTAAATTTTCCCACCACTTACACGTTAACTTCCACCTCCAAAATTTCCTTTTTAAATTCATGACGATGTCTCCTCCGGCCGGTTGAACAAAAAAGGATTTTAAAAACTGCAAACGCAAGTGACACGCGACGGGCATTCACCTTCTTTTATGTCTTTTTGTTTTGATCAGTACCGAGTGGGGCACCTGTACTCCCTACGCGAAAAGCCGTACTAACTGCGCGTAAACTAAGTACCGGACTATGTTAGACGGATTTAGTCAACAGAGGGGTACATCAGTTTGTTTTCCTTGGGAGCGGCATGTGAGTGGTACATGTACATACATGATGTAAATACATGAAAGGTATCGTGAACATTTGTGCAGTGCAGCATTTTCTTTTGCTAGGGCGGTCGTGATTTTGCTCGGGCAGTCAAGATTTTGCGCGGGCGGCATAAAAATTAGGTAGGGCGGCCCGCCCTAGCAAAACACCTTGTGGAGAACCCTGGGTTAATAAGGTTATTTTCTGTCAGCTCATCAAGTATATACTTGATGTGAAGGTGGTTTGTGTGTAAATAAGACAAGTTTTAATATTTAATATTTAATAATCCACCAGACATTGACGAGTGTGAAAGTGGCAGTGCCGTTTGTAAGACAAGTGCCACATGCCAAGACAATGAAGGCAGCTATGTCTGTGTGTGCGATGCTGGTTTCCGTGGTGATGGTTTCGTATCCTGTGATAACATTGATGAGTGCGAGGAGAACCCTGATATTTGCCCTGATCAAGCAACATGCACGGACACCAATGGCAACTACACATGCACTTGCAATGAAGGGTATCAAGACAACAATGATGGCACAGCATGTGAAGGTATGTGTATTTGGCCACTAGTTTTTACTCTAAAAATTACCAAAGTTGATTTCATTTTAATTTAGATTGTAACTTCCAATTTTTATAGATATAAGGCTTGTAAATTGACGACACGACGCCATTATTGACGTCATTCTCGGCCGCCATACTTCAAGGTAGTGAGTGGTTGCTATGCGAACTGGGTTGTAGCCTCGTCAAGTTTAAATATGCGTGCCGTGCCCGCGCGATTCTATACACGCAAACAACGACCTAGTAATTTAATTCCACATGTCGCGGCGTGCGCGTCCTGCACGCGTGAGAACAAAACAAGCTGAACGTACATCGCGCACGTTACTGGCAACAAACATGGCGGAAAACACTGCCTTGTGACGTTGCATGACATCACATTCCCAAGCCCTATAATAAGAAAAAAGAGAGATTAAAGAAGCGTGCCCAGATCACATTTTTAAGCACCGCCCCTTTTTCCCATGGGTGTTGAAATTTTGATACCATCAGGTCATATTTTTCTCATTACCATATTCTGAAATTTCGCACCCTCAATCCGTATATTTCCTGGGATATTGTCAGAAAAACAACCGATGTTTTGTAAACTAATTTATCCTGTTACATAAAGCAGTGCAGTGATTACACCAACCTTTTTGCTTCCACATCCAAACTGGGAATGCAAATTTCCTGTTTTCTTCCCATGGATAGTATTTTGGGGAGGTATTTTATATGAATGTTAGTTTATAACAAAATCCATTTCATAGAAAAATCTGGTCATGCTCCTTTATTTTATTTTATTTTTATTTTATTATTTTGGCACAGTCGCCACGGGTCGTGGAAAAGGCAATAATGCCCAAATTAAAATCCACTGCCCCGTATATAAATAAAACAAGACTGAATAAAATTATACATGTACTTAAAACAACATCAGAACGATAAACAGTAAAATATAAACTAACATAAAAAGTAGCAGTGACAAGTCACATACACAAACAACAGACAAAGAAAACTAAAACTAAGTACAGATAAATAAGAGATTAAAACTAAAAATCCAGGGCACACATAGATAAGACTGGTTATGGAGAACGGTTAAAAACAAAGAAAAACAAAACAAAACAAATAAACAAACAAACGGCCCAAAATAAAGATAAAACATGAAGTTAAAAGGCACAGGCTCACCAGCAATATAAGTGCGCGCGCGCCAAAACCGTGCTACGAAATACGCAGCTCCATGGCAAAGACACGGCACCTCGCGACACGAAATTGGCGCGCGCGCACCGCACCGCTGACGAGTCCGCGTCTCTATTATTACTTCAAAGAGGATTAAAAACAGAATTATGGTTAAGGGTTAATAACAAATGTTTGTTAAGGGACGATTTAAATATGCCAAGAGATGCACTGTGAGCTATGTTGCTTGGTATCGCGTTCCATTCTCTAGCAGTGCGAACGAAGTAGGAGTTCATGAGGTAGTCAGTTTTGGCGAAGGGAATTTGGACTTTCATGGCATGATCATTTCTGGCAATTCTCCTTGCTGGAATAAATTTGTGAATATCACTAATGTCATACATGGAGTTTATTATTTTATATGCCATAACAAGTCTGAAATAGCTTCGCCTATTTTCTAGTGTAGTCCAATCAAGCCGTCGTAACAAATCATCATAGCTGGATTGCCAATCCTTGCAAATTATTCTGGCACCGCGTTTTTGGATTTTTTTAAGCATGTTGCAATGGGTGATTCTGTACGGATCCCATGTAGTGCAGCAAAAATCATGCCTGGAAAGGACAAGTGATTCAAATAAACGCTTTTTAACTTGACTAGAACAATTTGCAAAAGATCTATTAATAAATCCTAGCATCTTATTACACTTAATGTACGTTTCGTTGCACTGATCGGCCCAGTTAAGATTTTTATTAATCATTACACCCAAGTATTTCTCGCACTCCGTATCTAGTAACTGTTCATTTCGTATAAAATAGTCATAATGCAAAGGATGTTGCTTCTTCGTCATTCTCATAATCTTACACTTAGCAATGTTAAAGTCAAGCATCCATTTCTCAGACCAGTTATTTAAAGTATTAAGATCATTTTGTAAAGCCTTACAGTCATCAATAGAATTAATGGCACGATACAAAATACAGTCATCTGCATACAAACGAACAACAGACTGGATATCCTTAGTTATATCATTAATAAAACAATTAAAAAGAATAGGGCCTAGAATGGTACCTTGTGGTACACCCGACATGACAGGGCACCAGTCTGAATATTGGCCGTTAACAACAACTCTTTGCATTCTAGTTTCTAAAAAGTTCATTATCCATTTAAGGTTCTGGTTGTTAATACCGTATCTGGCCAACTTTGTACGAAGGAGACTATGTTGAACCGTATCGAATGCTTTAGAAAAGTCTAAAAAGACGACGTGCACATCAGAGCCTGCTTCGAGAGAACCAGCCCAATCATGGATTGCACATATTAATTGTGTCTCACAAGAACGATTCTTTCTAAATCCATGTTGATTATCGTTAAGCAGGTTGTTGTCAGTAAGGTGTTTGGTAAGACGGCTATAAACTATTTTTTCAAGGATCTTGCAAGTGATGGAGGTGAGAGATATTGGTCTATAGTTACGACGATCTTCTTTATTCCCCTTTTTAAAGACGGGACATATATTAGCTTTGCGCCAGTCTTCGGGGATCTCTCCTGTTGACAATGACAAGTTAAACAGGGCACACAGAGAAGGAGCAAGTTGTTCCGCACCTTCTTTAAGAATTCTTGGGGAAATGTCATCTGGGCCCTGTGCCTTGGTCGGATCAATTTCTTTTAGTAATTTAAAAACCTCGTCTGCATTACAAGTGATATTTTCCATCTCAAGTACGTTACTTCGGTGTATGTCTGGCGCTGATGTATGTGAGGTGTTTGTTCGAAAAACAGAATAAAATTGTTTATTTAAAATTTCGGCCTTTTCTTTGTCATCAGTGATTGTGTTGCCATTGGACTTTCTATTGGTACCAAATCGGGTGAGGACTTGTGACAGACTCGCGAAGAGTAACTCTTATTCTATTTGATTCCAAATTGTTAGCGTCAATCAACAATTAAAAACATCATTTTCAGACCAATTTTGACTATATAGCTTTCTTCGTGCCTCGTAAGAAATTTTGTTTGAAGATTTGTTAAATTTTTTTGAACGCTACCACTTTTCCAAGCTGTGTTGCATTGGGGAAATAGTTTTACCTATCTGTTATATACATGTACCATCAGAAAGCTCTTTTTCTGCTGAATTCAAATATACCAATATTAATTTTTTTTAAAATTCTGACTTTACGCTAATTTCATCGTAACAGGTCACATACAGTGCTGGCGTATAACCTATATATGTTTTCATTAAAACTCTTATTTCAATACTCTTTCCAAGATAAAACTAAGTAATTTACATTTAAGCTGGCCGTACACCTTGCGTTTTGTCTGTGATCTGATCATTGTAACATATCTTGTGCAGTCGGATCACAAAGTGTACCACAAAGTGTGATACGCCAACTCCGATGGTGATTTGGTCACGATTTTGGTATAACGATATATGTATCGTGTACAAGACATATGAGCCGACTGACACATGATTTGTGACGCGCTAACACGTGTCATCACAAGCGCAATGCAATCGCAACACAAGGTGTATAGCCAGCTTTTTATTCGCAGATCGCTACAAATGTATATACATGTAAGCTGACATCCAAATTTTGCACAGTACATATGCTGGGACTTTTAAAAATGAGCTTTAAAGATATATATTTTTTTTCATAATTAATATTCTTCTAGAAACATGACATTTTTCACAGGGTTACCAATGTCGAAAATACAAAGTATGACAAAAGGTTTTTTGTTAAAATAAAGTAAATGCCTCCAAATCTCATTCAGAGAAAAAATAAATCGAATTTGCTGAGAACCACAAACAATATAACTTGAAATCATGGGACGTTCTAATGAGAAATTACTGTGATTTATCTCTCAGATGTTGATGAGTGCAAGACCAGTCAGGATAAATGTGCTGCAGACAGGGCTGAATGCTCCAATAATGAGGGTAGCTACTCATGCTCATGCAATGATGGCTATGTCTCAGCAGAGGGCAAATTACCAGGTCGAGATTGTGAAGGTAATTTAGTTTAGAAATTTCATTTGGTTGTTGTCATGTATATCCACGGGGGGCAATAGACCTTTATCATGGTGCGTCCATCTTTGTCTTGTTTCCCATAGTATGCCGGGCACGATCGATGCGTCTGCGCAATCGCGCAATAGCGCGTGCAATCTTTCGTTGTTGTTTTGAGAGAATCACTCTCCGCGCTGCGTGTTTTCTTGATCGCGTTGCGCGCATATGTCTGTGTGATGCACACAATGAAATTTTCAACACATGGCTAAACTATTTTTTCTGCAAGCCTTGCTTTGGTTACATTCATTTTGATAGGGACAAATGGAAGATGGCCGCACCGTGATAAACGTCTATTCCACGGTTAGTAACGTTACATTTTTAGCAATTTACTGGAGTACTTTCGTCTGTTATATATCAACATGCAAGCCTATCATTTCTCCATTTTGGTACCATCAGTGTATGTTACCAATGACTATCAGACAGTAATAACTAAAATTATTTAGCCCCAGTTTGTGAATTGTAATAGCAAATTCAATCTCGGTTAGCAACGTTACAAAAATAGGACATGATGAGCGTGATCCAAAACTGGTAAACACTGGATGAAGATTTCAAAATTTCTTAAAATAATAAAAATAATATGTCGATCTGTAAAGAAATGTCCATATTTTACAATCATATTACAAAAATTAACAGAATAAATTTGACTGGGCACACTGTGCCATCACATTTTCAAGAAATAGTTGAAGATGCATGTAAACAAAACCAAATTTGTCAATTTTATTGATTATCTGTCCCTCACGCATAAAAACAACCTCCGCATAAAACTGTAAAGTAGATTTCAACATGTAATAAACTGGGTGTGTGTATTAACATCAGTAGAAGGTAAGCAAACGGGTTCACTTTAGTTTTCATTTGTTGTTGACTATGGAAAAGCATTTGTCTCTTGATTTCTGAATTGGATCACGCTCACATGGGAAAAATGCATGTCTTGAAACAAAAATGGGACACGACTGAAACAGGGATGGGATTGTTCCGGTTTTTCCCGGAACTTTCTTTTGTCTCATTGGTTGGTGACAAAGATTATTCCAGGAAAAACAGGAACAAATCACATCCCTGCTGAAATAAACCATCATATTTCTGTCATTGCATGTTTACTGGCATGTATATTTTTGTGTATGACAATTAATTCACAGCTACTTTCACCAGTTTCAAGAACTATTGAAAAATCATGGTTATTAACGTTACGGTTAGTCACGTTACAGCTATCCCATGCCTACATAATTTGACATTTCCCACACGAAATTAAATTTGTAGTACATTTTCCACAGCAATTCAACACCAAACATGTTTTTGCAGAAACTTGTTTCATATGCTAACATTTAAAGGCAGTTTTCAATCCTTGGTATCTCGAAAATCAGAAATGTTCACAGATTTACGCCTAACTTACACAATATAAACATGATGACCGTAGAAAACTTCCCCTGAAATGGTTTTGTCTGAAGTGCTATAGTCTTTGAGAAATGAGTAAAAAAATTAGTTTTCAATTCAATTCGCCCCAAACCACTTACCCCGAGTGCCATCATTCGCCCCAAATTACTTCGTCCAAACACTACATCGACCAAATGTCACTTCGCCCCAAAACCACTTCGTGCACAGGCCGTGGTTAAGGGCGAAGTGGTTTTGGGGCGAAATGACTGCAAACCCTTTTTTGACTTTTCTCAAAAGTTAGACGAAGTACGGAGCTGGTTTTTGCTCAGGTTGGTTTTAATCATGCATATCTTCAATCACACAGTGGGATAAAACTATTTGTAACATTTTACCAATCATGTATACTATCTTTAAAGTCATTTTCTACACAAATATATAATTTCAAATTCTGTGAAAATGTCCACCTCTTAATGGAATTGCCCACAGGCATTTTTGGTTGAAGGTTCCAGCTGTCAATTTTAAATAATAGGCTAGCTGATGTTTCAGCCAGATAAACATATATTTATATCATTTATTGCAGATATTGATGAATGCGCTTTGAATCTTGATTCGTGTGATACGTCCGTCTCAAAATGCAATAACAATTATGGTGGCTTCTCATGCGACTGCCGGTCAGGGTTTCGGAACAGTGATGGGCAGTGTGTCGGTAAGGGCATAGTCAGCTTTGATCACGTTAAATTTTCAGTTTAAAAAAATGCATATTGTACTCTTACCGAGCATTTACAGAAGATGAGAAAGGTAACATATTTTATCGGTTCATAAAGTGTATGACGACCTATTGTGGCAAGGCCGACTGCACCAGCTTCCATAAGAGCCACTATGGCATGGTGTGCCACTTTGGCATGGTGTGCCACTATGGCATGGTGTGCCACTCTGCCTGAAGTTTCTTCCTGAGCTGCTGCACTTCTAGTGCTGTTTGGAAGACACACGGCTCCAGATGTTAGCTCATATGGGTCTTTCCATAAATTAGGGGTCCAAAAGTGTGACATTTAGTGTCCCCCGTTACACCTGATATGTGTTATTTTTCATACATAAATCATTAATTTGGCTTTTAAACCATTTTGTATGAATTGTACTTTATGTACTCACTCTTTGAGATGGAAAGTATTTAAAGAATGTGTCCTGAATTTACAAAAACAAGATGTAAAATGTAACGGGGGACACCAACATTGGACCCCTAATTTATAGAAAGACCCATATCTAATGCAGGTCGAGTAATTTTGAAAATCCAACAAAATGTTTTTTGTGCAGGCACTTCGTAACTTAAACAGCTAGAATCCCCCCATGACAAAAATCCAGCATTTCGGCTTTTTTCGATAGTCCAAACATCCCTCTTGCCGACGTGGATTTTTATTATTTTTTAATTGTCGGTTTTAAGTGGATAAATTGCAAGCAAAAGTGCGCTTTTCGAAAATGAGATTTTCGCGATTTCTGAAACGCTCATTAGGTATTCATGATATGCGCGTGACCCCGTGACGCAATCCTGAGAAAGAGAAGTCAACACGATAGTTGGCTCCATACGTTTACACGCAAAAAACTTAGAAAACCGTCTCTTTTAGATGGCGTTTTTCGAAGAATTTTGTTGTTCCAAAAAGCCAGAGATATGCCCAGTAGCTGCGTGGTTGCATGTTTTACCAGACACTATGAAAAAAAAAGAGCAGAAAGATTTTCTTTTCTATTACCAAGAGAGAGAAAAATTAGTCGCTCATTCTATAACTTGTACGGCCGATGGTCCAAACACGTGGAAACTACGCCGCAGTGCACCGTACACAGACCGCTGTGAATGCCCTTCGTTCCGTGACAAAACCACCGGTCGCAATGCACCAGTATTTACTGTCACTGTGAGCCACAATTTCATCGTTTTTTTCACAAAACAGGTAATAGTAGATTGCTGTCATATTACATGAAGTGTTTTTCACGTTTGTATTTTGAATTACAAGGACAAAATAGGCATGATAAACATTCACTTCGTATATTTTCCATTCAATACTGCACAGACCGTTTTGTATGTTTCTCAGGATGACGTCAACACCCTGTTGATAAACAAGCCGAGTGACCTCGAGCGTTTCAGAATTTGGGTGAAGAGGGTCGGAACTGCTTTACGTTTTAAGCAAAAGTGTGTCGATTTTTTGTGAAAAACAAGTTGTGATGGTGTTGTAGACACATACACCTCCATGATAAACAAACAAACTAAAAAAATGTGGAAGGGGGGATTCTAGCTGTTTAAGGATTCTCCCAGAAACAGAAAATGTGGCATTTAATTACTGTGGAAATAATACTATTAAGCCCCAATTTTTTGTCAAATGTACATTTTGTTGGTACATATCTTTTTATACAGCCTACTTTATCTGTTGTCACGATAGCTCAGCATTATAGTGAAGTAATTATTTTGCTATTAAAATGTGTGCAAAGGCACAGTTCTGATCTAAGCTGGGAAATTTAATTTATATTTCAACTTGAGAGTCAACCCTCAATATTATACAGATTATTTTATTAATTATTACATTTATATAGCGAAAATTTCACATGGATATGTTCATGTGCGATGCACATTATTATGTGTATTAAAGTCTTCCAACTAAACATTGAGATGCACAGGTGGGTATAGCGCCAATGGCCAGCCGATGGCCAGAGACACTAGGGAATCCCCTTATTCCATCTTCACGTGCTCTGGGATCTTTTAAGTGCCTTACACAACACTGGACCAACGGCTTTACATCCCTTCCAAAGGATGGAGCAAGTGTTTAAGTGCCTTTTTCAATGGCGTAGGTACTACACCCGGGTATCGAACCCACGAGACAAAGTTTTCACCAGAGCGGTAATACTGTCAACTGCCGTCGCCTGCCGTCAACGGCCATCAACGGCCCTCCCCAGGCCGTCACCTGCCATCCCCGCCAGAAAAAGAAGGAAATAGTACCCAAAAAGAAATAAAAAACAAAATAGATCTTTTTCAAACCCTCACGAGTGCTCGGTAATCATCTTTAACACGATGAGTCAGATGATACCACTGTGCATTAAGGATAGTTTCATGCAAATAACATTGTGTTAAACGTTTTGTATGCGCACACACAAAATGGAGCACACCCCTCTTTTATTATTGGTTTGACCCAATGAGCTATACGGCTAGCATCACGCGGGCCACGCAAAACAAACTCACGAAAAGTACGATTAGAGGCCTTATTTAGGCCGGATTTACATCATAAAAACGGCAATATTTGTCAGTGTGCTACTGGTTGATTTCTGATTAAAACTTGGCATGGTAACATAATAATAATAATAATAATCTTCACTAGTGGTGCAATAGGGCGACACTATGGGAAGCGTTTATTAAAGGACCACCAAACTCTGGGTAAAAAGCTCTCTAAAAACACTGATTTTCTCGAAAAAAAGCTTACAAAAGATGGTTTTCGACCTAAACGAAAATGGTTCTCGACCTAAAAAGATTGGTTAAGAACCTAATAAAAATGGTTTTTAACCTTTTTTAACCTAAGAAAAATGGTTTCTAAAATAATGCATAATAGGGCGACAGTTACATGTATGTGTCGCCCTATTCACCATCGTATGTAAAAACGGTCTATTAGGGCGACAGAGTGTCGCCCTATTATAGCAGTTAGTAAAATAATAATAATATTAATAATTTATATTGCGCCCTTTCCATAAAAATCTAGAATAGACCGAAAACAGTTCAAAAGTGCGAAGCATAGAGCAAAAGTCGCGTACAACAATATAACGGATAATCAGCGCGTAGAGTTCATCGACAAGCTAGAACAGTGCGGCGACATTCTCGAAGCAGAACAGTTGATAAAAGAGCTGGAGGTGGCCGCAGAAGTGCTCCCGAAGGTTCAAGCTAGTGCAAAAACAGTGTATCCATGGGATAACGACGCAGAGTTACAGCGCTTGCTCGCCGAGCGCAAAAAGTTCAACATTCTGTGTGATCGCAACAAGTACCCGCGCGCGATCATCGCGCAAAATCCGTGCCCACGTCAAGAAGCTTCGTAACATCCGCTTCAAAAACGAAGCGTCCCAGTTCAGCGCATGTAGTATAACTGGATCGCGCACTGTATTCGCGCGCCGGACGAGTCTTTCATCAAACGGCTCACGCTCGAGGACTACAACAAAGGCGAACGCAAAAAGTCCGGCATCACAGATTCGACTTACAGACAAGTCCTGCTCGATTACAAGAAGAAGCTCGGCAAGGACATGAAAGAAAAAACTCTCCATGAGCGGATGATAAAACGGAACGACCATTTAGCTACGGCTACTTGACCGCAATAGCAGCTCCGAAGTTTACTTCAAGCACGCTGCGGAAATACATTGAACCAATGTAGTTCCTTTTAAACTGGTGTGATAAAGCAAAACCTATTGTTATGCGTAACCAGTAATTAGTATGACCCCACCAGAGTGTTGCGAGTCAACGACCGAAACCACTTGACCATAGGTGTAGAAACTGGCAGGTTTCTAATCATAAATTTGTGAATAATTGGAAGCATTATTTGCATTTTGCAGATGTGAATGAATGCGAAGAAAATCCGGGTCGCTGTGCAAGCACAGCAAACTCGGTGTGCACCAATCTGCAGGGATCAGCTGAATGCATCTGTGCAGTGCGATTCTTTGAAAAAAACTCAAAATGTGAAGGTAAGCTCGCCTTGTCAACTCACTTTGCCAATTACGTACAAACCTGCAGCCGATTTCACGAAACTTACGCAGTTGCGTAAGCCCACTTGCGCAACATTTTATTGCGTAAGTCGCGCAACAATGTAGCAGTGATAACACCCAAGCTATGGGGCTTGCGCCATTTTTCAAAAGTTGCGCAAGCTGCGCACTCTTTTGTGAAATCGGCTGCTGGACTTTTGTTTTGCACTCTGCTTTAATAACATGTTAGAAAAGATGTATACGCAAATACCACCTGCATCAAAAATGCCTTGACCAACCCATTTTATCTATGGTTTGGGAAGATTAACATGCATAATTTAAGTATGAATAATTGATTATTTTTAGGGATTATGACCCAGGGACCGCCGGGGTAAATGAATTAGATTCAAATGTGGACAAATGTCCAGGGGCCAATTTCATAAAGCTGTTTAGCAAAAGAATTTGCTTAATAAACAATTTTGTGCTTTATAAAAGTCAAAATTGTATGTCAACTTGTGTTCTTAGGAAGAATAGCTGATATTCTTGTGAAAAAACACAAGTTGACATGCAATTCTCTTTAACCAATTTTTATACAGCACACAAATCTTTGATTAAGCAATTTGTTTTGCTAAACAGCTTTATGAAATTGGCTTCTGATGAGTTTAAGAAATCTACATGCAGTGAAAAGCAACTTGGCTCCACCTTCTGCTTAACGTGCAGACGTCCTACCAATTGAACTATGAAGCCAACTGGTGGTCCCGAATCACGGTATTGCAGTTGTTCCTCACTGCATAATTTTTGTATACTTTTACAAAGAAAGCATTTTTTTCTTGTCACCGATCAATATAGAACAAACCATATAATTATTAAAAATCTACTTGAATTGTAAAGGAGTTTGTGGCATCAGTGATTCGTAGTCACCAGTCCTTCCTACATGCAATGTTTTCTTGCTATTTGATTATTTTTAGGGATGAATGAATCTGATACAAATGAATCTGATACAAATGTGGACAAATGTCCAGATGAGTTTAAGAAATCTGGATGCAGTGAAAAGCAACTTGGCTCCACTGGGATTCGAACCGCGGACCTTCTGCTTAACGTGCAGACATCCTACCAATTGAGCTGTATTGCAGTTGTTGTCCTCACTGCATAATTTTTGTATAATTTTACAAAGAAAGCATTTTCTTCTTGTCACCGATCAATATAGAAACAAACCATATAATTATTAAAAATCTACTTGAATTGTAAAGGTGTTTTGTGGCATCAGTAATTCGTGGTCACCAGTCCTTCCTAGGCCAAAAAAACACAACTATGTTTTAAACATAGCGTTAGCGCGTGCGTCACTTTCAACCCTGCGTGTCAAAGCTTTCTTTCTTTTTCTCAAAAGCACAATGCACTTAGACACGCACCGTCTTGTCAAGCTGCTGTTGACAGCAGTCGAGGCTTGAACTTCATGATGACATCAAAGTTGCCGTCTTTTCCCAGTACTTTCGGCCACAATGCCCCTGGATTTTTGCCAGTAATACTGTTGGCTTCATATCAACTTGACTTTATCGCTTGGAATCCACTTACAAAAAAACAAAACAAAAAGCCGCGTCACTGCATTATTTTGGGAGACTTCAACTTACAATAAGCATAGTTTTATTTTTTTGGGCCTTACAAAGCCAAAACTTTTTTTATCATAGTAAACTAGGGAAGCTGCAGGGATATTAGTTTATTACACTCGACCATGTTTCATCTGTGTGTGAATCCTTTATGCACAGCATGCATGCATATTATGTGCACACTGATAATAGCAAAATTAACCACTGACACGTATGGTGAATGGACAAGTGAGAATGGGATATTTGTTCATGAATATATGTGTGAGTTATGCAGTGTTGTAGTACTCGAGTCCAGGACTCCGACTCGAGTCAGACTCGAGTCACAATTTTCGTGACTCGGACTCGACTCGAGTCACATTAGAAAATGACTCGGACTCGGACTTGACCATGATGACTCGGACTCGAACATGGTGACTTGTGACTCGCGAGTCACATATTTCAAGAAAAGAAAGAAAAAAAAGGAAATTTTGCCGCTTAATACAGGATTCTTGGGAAAGAAACAGTCCGATGCATGAAGACGTACACTGCCCCACCAGGCCGGCAAGGAGTGCATGACGTCATCATTTCTCATATTGTGTGAACAAAATATAGCAGATTCGGTTTCATTAATTTGGCGAACAAGTGACTCGGGACTCGGACTCGAGGAAAGTGACCCGTGACTCGGACTCGAGGAAAGTGACTCGTGACTCGGACTCGAGGCTAGTGACTCGAGACTCGGACTCGATATTGGTGACTCGACTACAACACTGGAGTTATGGTACATGTAATCTAAACAACATACTAGTAGGTCTATGTACCTCCCACACCTTTTTATTGTTTTCAAGTCGATGCCATTAAGCCAATAAGCTGCTTATTGGCACAGGTCTACAAAGACATTGTTTTCAGTGCTGTATTACACGAGCTTTAAACTCAGTCCATGCTCATATGTATCTGCTTATATTGTGATATATGTTTTTTGCCCTGCAGCCGCTGTCTCCTACAAGGCATCTGCCATTTTTGAAATCATAAATGGCCTGCTGGTTGACAGTGCTGATTTTGACATCACAACTGGCTTCGTGACATACCGTAAAAAGTTGAAAGATGATGTGAGTTAAAAAATACTTCACTATTTAAAGGTTGGCAATTACTGTCCGATTCTTATATAGCGCATTTCACAAAACGTCTCATATGTGCTTTACATTATTAATTATGTCATATTTGCATTTTATTTTAACCCCTGGACTGTGCGTTTTCGAATAATTTACTATTCGGAAAATCATTTTTATTTTCGATCGAATAGTCGATGCGTGAATTTTTTTCTCCGATTTTGCCAAATGTTTGCTGTGAAATTCATTGATTTTGGCACATCCGAACTCACAGCTCACAGGAAGTTACAGTAGCCTTTTATTGCCGAATTTGCTGACTCAAACAAAATCTGTGATGAAACTTTAGATATTATGGTGTAACTTGCATAGCAGTCTCTCGCCCGAAGGCTTTTTGCAGAAATTATCGTCGGCCCTTGTACACTGGACTCGTGGTTGAATGCAAATATGACATCAAAGCGGCCATTTATGCAGTGGAAAAGCACATACTGAATATTCAATTTGGTAAAATGCTATTCGAATATTCAATATTTGAATATTCGATTCGTTAGCCTAATACCCCTGGTCATTGGGCTCAGTATAGATTGTTCCTTAATCCTCGACTCCCTGGGGAGTATGCAGTCCCGTGCAGCTCAGGCGCACAGGAACTAATCAAACACATCAGCTTTCATTACCCTCACAGGTACCCATTTCCTCCTCGGTGGAGAGAGGCAGATTGTTTCAGCCAATGACGATCAGTATTGTGACATAATTCTAGAATGCGTAGCTTCAAATGTGGGGTTTAAATAGGGCTTGGGTGTAAGATTAAAATTGTCTCCAAAGCGGGTGCCCCGTGGCAAATTACGTTATTTTAAATTGTAATGTTGGCATCTCTGCAAAACATTCCATATTATACACATATGGACTGGCAATAAGATCACTAGTGCATGTATACAACTACGCACCCCAAGGGACTGTGATGAGTGACCACAAAGTAGGACCCTTCCCGGTTGATCCCGCTCTAAAGTATTGCACGCAAAACTATACTAGATGATGACACGTTGCTGATTGAAGACGGTTGGTAAGGATTGACTACGGGTCACTATGTTTGAGTACAGTCTAACTAGGATTGACTAGGATTAACCATGTTAACTACAAAGTCCAATTGTAGTGCCAATGGGACGCAAATCCGGAAATGTATGACTTAATAGCCTAAGCAAGCTAGACGCACTTCATGTCTGTTTGACATGCTTCTCGTGGGGTAATCTGTGTTATGGCGAATAGTTACAGCAGCATCTGTGAGAGGCATGTCAAACAGAGATGTGTAGTTTGCCTATTAAAATGTCGCCTTGACGTACTATAAAAGTCAAGGTAGAGTGGTCTATTTTGACCCTACATCGCCTTTGGTCAAAACATTGAAATGCAAAGTATATTCCTTGGAGAGACAGACCACAAAATTACTCTTTGGCGCCCAGTTTACGTGTACTCTAATTAAAAAGTTGTCTGGTTTGTTTTACTGAGACATTTTCTCCTTGTTTTTCTTTAACAAGTTTGAAAAAGCATTCCGAAGCTCCTCATTAGCCAGTTCTCTGGGGGATGTGGTCATAACTTCACTGACACAAGCCACCGAGTCGACAGCCCTGTTGAAGCTTGTCCTGAACTTCCTAAATGAACAGGAAGAGCCAGCCATTATTCAGGCATTCTTGAGTCAGTTGAGTGGAGGCAGGGTTGGTCAGCTTGGCTCTAACCATGGGCTCATCCGGAAAAGCTTCTTTATTGGTGATCCCAGTAAGTAGATTTTTCTGAACAAGTTTCAGAGTTGGTGATTCATTATTTCAAGCCCCAGTCACACTTTGACAATTGTTTTAATTTTGTTTTAATTTTTTTATTTTTTGCGAAGCACAACAAATTTGGATTCATGGAGAAAATTGCCCAGGGGCGTTGTGGTTCTTTTGAGTTCTTTCTTGTTTGGCAAAAAGTTACGTTGTGCATCGCAGGGATTTTCAACTGTTTTGAAATGTTCAAAGTTGCCATAAGATCGCAACGAATTGAGGACAATCACCGTGTATATTGTTGTGTATTCGTTTTAATTTTCTTGTTATGTGCATTTCTTTGTGTCTCATACTACGTCATTGTTGCTATTGCTGCTTGTAGTTCTGTATTTCTGCAGGACACCAGAAAAATCCGAACGAAGAGAGGAGAAACGCACATGTTGCTTGAAGAAAAAGATTAGGCGAAGACTGAAAGTGCGCGACTTTTATAGTGGCCGGCCAATTCGTCTTGTATCATTCTGGTTAATTCTCACCAGTTTGTTTTAGTTCGTTGGGCTTCCGTTGTGCATCTACCTCTTTCGTTGTGATTTGTATTAGATCATTCTACGTCCCCACTGAATTTGTGTTACTTTGGCTAACACATCGTTCTGCTTCGATGAAATTCTACTTCGTTCAATACTCAATTCCTGTTCTCTAGCATTTATCTTTGTGATTCTATTTTATTGGTTCCTCAACAAAGTTAGCCGATCCAAGTGGCATTTTTTGCAATTGTCGTGGAAAAAATTTGTTGTGGCAAAATCATACTAATTCTTGGGGGTTCGCTAAAAACAATTGTCAGTGTGACTGGAGTACGGCGGCCATTTTAGGGGGCTATTCAGTTTTTCTTATTTAAATGTGACAGGGAAATAGGCCTACTCATGTCTAAACTGTGGAAACAAAGCACTTGTCCCCTATTCTAAGATCGCTGCTGTGCAAAGGTCTATTGAGAAATAATTTGATCATGCTGCATACTGGTGATCCTAGGCAGTGGGCTTATAATAGCCAGTCATGCTTCATAATAGTACATTCCTTTCGCAGTGGTTTGTGCGCCCAGTTCGTCCGCTCCAACCACTGCTCAACTTGGCAGTGTTTCCTAACAAGTGCGTGCTGACGTGTTTACTGTGTCAGATGACAGAATCTGGCCAATCATGGCAAGTGTTATCCAGCCCTGGTCTTGGGTGACGTTATCAGCATGTGCTTTGCAGGAAACATTGCCAAGTTGAGCAGTGGTTGGAGCGGACGAACTAGGGGGCGTGCAAACCACTGCGAAAGGAGTGTACATTAATGTACATAATTGGTAATGGTTGCAAGTCTAATTGTAAATGGTAAATGTCTTGAGAAGTACAATTTGGTATTATTCATTTTCAACTGTGATGAGCCTCTACAAATCAATTTGTTAGAGTGGCTCCGAGTATAATAGTCGCCAAATTTATACCTGCTGTTGTCTTTGACTATTTTTCTGACGAGAAAAAAAATAAATGTAGAAAATGAGAATTGGAAAGTGTTTTTAATTTTTTTGGCAGAGTGTGACGCCAAGCCGTGTATGAACAGTGGAACCTGCAGTGAAGACAACTCGGTACCAGTTGGGTATACATGCAGCTGCCCTGCTGGGTATAGTGGACAGGACTGCCAAACCAGTAAGGACTAGATATCTCCCTACCACATTAACCATTTGCGTGTTTCATATAAACATGATGAATATCGTTTGGTGTACTACGTACTTACTTTCACATCCACACTTAGTATCTACTTGATCAGAGATATTCACATGGGGCTATATATACACATGTACGCAAACTACATGTGGGTCATCCTATAAATTTGGGGTCAAACGTGTGACATTTTTCTGTCCCCGTTACACCTGACATACTGCTATTTGCCATACAAGTATCATTAAAAATGCCTTCAAAACATGTTTGTATGAATTGTACTTTAAGTAATCACTCTTTGAAATAGAGGCATTTAAAGAATATGTCCTGAATTTACAAACTGCAACATTTTACAAGATGTCAGATGTAACGGGGACAGAAAAATTGGACCCCAAATTTATAGAATGACCCATACACTTGGATTTCCACCATGCATTATTAGGTCAAATTACTTACTTGACCAGAATAAATTTTGTTGCTATGTGATGCGCATGCGGCAGTGTGAATACAGAATCAATACTGTAACAAACACCAATTAAAATAAAACAACTATAAAGAAATCCATTCTTAAATTAAAGAATTGAGGAGGAGCTGAAAACTTAACAAAAATATTTACAAATACACGTACGCACATCCACAGCAGTGTTCGACTACGAAAGAAAAATGACCAACTTAAATGTCCAATGCCAAGTCACGAAATCAACTGAACTAAGAAAACTCTGGGACTTATATAGTTTAACTTGAAAAGAATCATTCACCCAAGTAAGAATTTAAAATATCTTAACTAAACAAAAAGGTTACCAGAACTAAAAATGCAACATAACTAAGAATAAAAGTGAACATACCAGGCCAAAGTGCAGCCCCAGCAAAGGCGCCAGGCCTCTGGCTGGGACTACACAATGGCCCATTGAAAAAACAAAACCACTGGCAACACTGCTGTGGGAAATTTTTAAAATGTTACAATACCGTGTTCACCGCAGGAGAGAATGGCATAAAGCAACCAGACTGTTAGTTGCTGGGCAATGGCGTGCACCATGTAGCAATAACCATCTAAAAGACAAATTTCCACAGACGATGACAAACACATAACTCTTTGGATTTTAAAACAACGCCAACTAAAAGTAAAGAATTGAAGAAAACACGGAAGGAACAGACGCACCAAACGAATTGTTTGGCGTTGGACGAGTACTCACGACCGATGGCATGGTCCGATGGCGAACTGGTTGCCTGCACTTGTGCAGTGTCACATCGATGTATGGGTCACCAATGAAGATCGGTACACTCTGCACCTGGGAAATTTGCACACCTTTTCGTGCGCGTGCGACGGCCTTCAACATCGTTTGTTGACAATATAAAATTCCCATAAAAAAATTGATAGAATTATTTCACGAACCACGATACATAATGTACATGAGCATATCATGATTCTTATCTTTAGAGCTCGGCGTATAAGCCGCCCGTTTTATAAGCCGCCGGGAACTTTGTTTTTGGCAAAATCAACGTATAAGCCGCGGCTTATATTCTGAAAATTACGGTATATAAAAAGGTTTTCATAATGTTAATCTTTCCACAGCACCATGTGATGCTAATCCTTGTTCAAGTGATGGCACCTGCAGCATAAATTCCACAGTGGGTGCAGGTTACACATGCTCTTGTGCTCATGGTTACAGCGGTCAGACGTGTCAAACAATAGGTATTACATGACTCTGTTTATCTTCCTGTGATTGTTTTTGTGGTTCATTTCTTGGATATCTCACAGTTCTGGGGTCGATTTCACAAAGACGTGCGACTCGTCGTAAGTACCAAATCCGTCACATCTCGGCGAGTTGCGATGGATTTGGTACTTACGACGCATCAGAAATCTTTGTGAAATCAACCCCTGATCATATTAATTGTTCAGTATTAAGCCGTGGCGGCATTAGACTTGTTTATCAGGAGGTTTTACCGAGACGATGGTAAAATGAAAAATTGCAAAATTTTACTGCTGTCCGCATTTGGACTTTTTGACACCGAATTTTACCAAGACTGTGGGAGAGCATGTGCAGCAGTATCCCTTCGCAGTATGACTTTTCACGGCCCGGACGTACGCTTCCAGAGCGCTTTTACCGACTTATTGTCTCCACATTGGACTTGTTGTCTCCGGAAAAGTTCCCTGGTCATTTTTCCTGGGCAGCAGCTGGCCAGGAAAAGTAACCGCTGGACTCGGGAAAAGTTACTGAGAGGAAAACTTAAAAATTAAAAATGGGAAAAGCTCCCATCGTCTCGGTAAGTTTTCCCCAAAAAAGTCCAATGGGGACAGGCCTTTAGATAGTTTACAAGACTTGAACCAGGGGTTGTAACAATGCATATATAGTTCCGACCTGTCAATCAAGCCGAACCCGCGACCAACCACAACAGAGCTAGCAGACGGCGCCCACATAGGTCAAAGTGATGCAATCATCACACAATGATATCACGCGACTGCCCATACAGTTTGTATGTTGTACGCGCCAGTGACCGGGTGAATTTTGGTTTCAATGTCGGGCGATTCGCTGTTCAAAGGTAGGAAAGCGCATTTTTATGAAATATATGTCATCCCTGTATCACTAGCCTTTCGCTAGCTCAGTGTACGTGTGCTACGGTAACTGTCGACCCTAAAACATAAATACTTTTGAGTTTTCTCCAATGAATCTGTGCTTTGTACGTTAATGTCGTCATTTTTTTGCGATGGCTTGTGAGCACATAGCAACAATATCTAAGGGGCGGGGTTAACTGGGCAATCTCGGAACTATGCATTAAGTCCCCCTTTCTGCTCAAGTTCCAAGTCAAGTCAAATTGCCTTTGAGTCCCAGTTAAGTCATTTGACGTCAATTCTATAGTCAAGTCAGGCATGCTGGTCAAATCGGGACAAGTCAAGTAGTCATGACAGTAAATCTGTTCAAGCTAATTTCAAAATGAGCCTAAACGCTGAAACTTGCATTCATATTGTTGTTCTGCCCAAGAATGCACAATTTTTGAAAACAATTACCTTAGTCCTAGTTTTCTGCAGCGCTGAAATACAGTTCGGTCCTCAAATTGACACAAAAATGCATAAAAGTTAAATTTCATTTTTGACAGACTCGAATCAAACAAAAATTTTAATCCTAGTCAAGTCAGTGAAAATCGGGAATCTGAGTCGACTTGAGTCCCTCAAGTCCGAGCCATAACAACACTGCTGGAAATCAGAAATACAGTTTTTAGACTTTTAGAAATCTTTGTTTTTACAGCTCCCTGTGATCTTGGCAATGTCTGCACGGATAGGGCAACCTGTGTCAATGATCTAGGACGCAGTGCACGGGGATACATATGCTCCTGTCTAGATGGATACTCTGGTGACAACTGTGAAATTAAAGGTAGGCGACTGCATCTGGCTACGAGTATAAACACCCACATTAAAGGCCCACCACTGTATCATTTGCAATGACCCCAAAAGTTAATCAACGAGTTGACAGGGAAACCTTCCTCGGAGTAAAGATTGAATTGGTAGCAATTAACTATTGCCCGAGATGATATAATTTTACCAGAAAATAAATTTATTTAGATCGTTTGCAAACGATTGACTTATAGTTGGTTCGCATCTGGGAGGTCTGAAATGGGCGCTGTGTACACCGTGCGGGCTGTTCCAATGCATTGCATTTTTTTATATGCAACTGGGTCGCGCGCACACGGAGTATCACATGCGTCACAGAGTGCATGACGCGAGCCACAGAGTAAGCAACCGACTGAGAACGAAGAGACGAATTGAGAATAAGTTATTTTAAAACACCCCACCAAGACCGACAGAACGCAAATAGATTTTCATGTTTTTGGAAAACGTGGTACATTTGACGGAGCTGAAATTTCTTCGGATGAGTTTATTGATGTCTTTCTTTTGATTTATAATGGTTTGATTCACAGAATCGCTCAAAAACAGATCATCTCAGGGGCGGATCCAGGAATTTTTCCAGGAGGGGGTTTTGCTCATCAGATTTTTATGTCTGCTTGTTTCGGACAGGCGGACACGCAAAAAATGCATTACATTATATTTTTTGGTGTCGGAGCAGGGGGGGGGGGGGGTTTTGACCCCTAAACCCCCCCCTCTGGATCCGCGCCTGCATCTACAGGGCCTTTACTTCTGAGCCATTGAGTCATAATTGTCATAATCATCAGGGATGTGATTGTTCCGGATTTTCCTGCAACTTTGCTTTTGTATCAGTGATTTAAAACTTTTAAAAGCAATTTACGTTTTGTGCATGACCAGATTGTTCACTATCTGCTAAAAGCTGTGCCAACGGAGGGACATTTGATGACACCAATTGTGAGTGTGTTTGCCCACTCACTCATGCTGGACAGCGCTGTACTGGTATGTATAAAAATCTCTGTCGAATTTAACTAAGTCAAATGGAAGCCGCTCTTAATATTATCGTGGTATTTTTTTCTTGTGTCTGCAGTTGGACTTGTTTTCGACCCAGAGAATGTCCTTTGCCTTGGTAAAACTATACAGTGAAATATTACCACATTATTATTTTTTTCTGGTACTGAAACCAAGGATTCCTCAAAAGTGCCCATTGCACTGTCGCTCGCAAGCGTGAGAAAACACATGAGGGGGAAACGGCCAGAGAGACCCGGAGAATCCCCTTGCTCTTCAATTCAATTCAAGAAAAGAATGCTCTTGGATTTTTAAAGTGTTTTACCTAACACACTGGACCAACGGCGTTATATCCCTTCCGAAGGATGGAGCAAGTGTGTTTTAGTGCCTTGCTCAAGGGCACAGGTACCCCAGCCGGGTATTGAACCTGTAACCCCAAGTTTTCACCCGCGTATTGCGAGTCAGTGACCCAAACCACTCGGCCACGGTACCCCACGGTCCTCACAGAAGTTACATGACCTCAATAGGCCTTGTCCCACTGGAATAAATTCTCTGGGAAATTCCCACTTTGACTATAGAAAATTTTACATTATTGATTGTTTTGTAACTTATTTTACTATAAAAGAGTGTTAATTTATGTAAACTTTCGACAATTGGAATTTTGACATAATTAATATTTCATAACGTTTTGTTGAGCACCTGGCGTTAAATTTATCTGTTTACAGATTCCAACCCATGCACGGACAATCCTGACAGCCGATGCTCAGACAGTAGTCGGTACTGTCTGCCTGCTGATGCAGCACCTGGGTTCATATGCAAATGTCGTGCATTTGAAGGCCTTTTTAACACTACCGGTGGTGAATGCAAAAGTAAGTCTTTAATCTTGGTATTTAGTGAGTATTTGTTTATTGTGTGCATCGTCTTGAGGCCAAAATTAAAGATTTGCAAAATCAAAAAATTTTAATTTACCATTTGGGCAGAAAACCTTCATAGAAGATAAAAGTAGTTCCAACTGTCCAAAACGATGTTTGTACACAAGATATCTTCAGGAGAAAATAACTATACTGACGCACTTTAGAAACGCAAAACATTAATTTTAGTGCAATTTTTTATGTAATGCAGGTAATGAGAATAATAAGGCCCAAACAACATTTGTGAGTGGCAAAGACATAATTTTGTCAACAAGACTGGGTTTGGATCTCATCCATGTCCCCAATATGAAAAAAATTAACAAAACGCATAAAATTATGTGCAACTGTCACAGGCATGCACAATCATGTTGAATGCAATGCACGTGCAACACGAGTACCTGGATGCATTAAAAGCAAGACACAATCACGAGATGCCATGCACTCCCACCAGATCATGCCACGGTTAACAAGGTGGGAGAGAACGAGCTTTGGGTACGGTGCTGGTAGGAACATCGCACAACGAGGTTGCGAGAACATTTAATGTTCATGTGATATTATTGCATTCCAAACCCGTTTTGTGTTTTTAAAGTGTGTGTTTTGCATATTAAAAGAAAAATAAATGTGTATGCACACACAATCTTTTACAAGAGCACTCCATCTTAAGTGAAATAAACTAAGCCCCTCATTATCGTGGTGTACAGAACCAGCCTGATAAATAGAGGGCGACTTCGCACAATTTTGTGAAAGCAATGAACGAAGGGTTTTTATATTGTTTTCTTGTAACGGAAGTGAGGTACTAAGCTGGCTTATTGCAGATTGGTTTTTACCGTACAAATCCTTTTAAAATCACTTGTGGAGATACAGCTGTTTTTAACAGTTTACCAGTCTGTCTTTAAATATTCCTTTCATGTACACTCGATCAAAAAAAGTTCTGTCACCAGTAAGACATTTGTAGATATTTATTATTAAATTGGATTTAATGTAGGAAAATAAGATATCAAATTTTAGCTGAACATATACCAAAGAAATAGAGCTCAACGGAGTCCATGATGGCAAGCTTCATGGAACAGGAATGCAACAAAGGAGTGGGGTTAGAATGAAAAACACAAAAAAACAACGATGTCAACTTTATTGCACTCAAGCAAGGGGAGTTACAGTTCAGTATTTTGCTTCCACCATACCTAATGCAATTGCACGATTCAGATTGGACAATTTAACCATTTTGATTTGGATGTTTTTGACAAGACATTGATAAATCCAAACTCACTTTAAAATTTCCTAATTGTCTGCACACAAATTGCCCAAATCACAAGTTGTATTGTTCTTTGGTGTTTTTCATTCTGACCCCACACTCCTTTGTTGCATTCCTGTTCAGTGAAGCTTTCCATCATGATCTCTCTTGAGCTCTATTCCTTTGAGGGATATGTTCAGCTAAAATTTGATATATTTTTTTCCTACATTAAATCCAATTTAATAATAAATATCTATAAATGTCTTACTGGTGACAGAACTTTTTTGGTCGAGTGTACTTTGCCACGAATTGCTTCTCTCCACCCAGGAGTAAATAGCTACCTAAGAGGGTAGTTAATGTTGATGTGTTTGATTAGCCATTGAGCGCCTAAATAATAGGGCTGCTGGGGCTATATATTCCCCAGGGAGCTGAGAAGGTATATGGAGTGGTTTAATGGTGATCAGGGGTTATGATAGTGTAGGCGCCTTGTAGGGGTTTCCCCCTGACAAGTGTGCGCTATACATGCCATAATAAGTCCATATTATCATTTTCGGTTAGAGATTTTTAAAGTGATGCAGCCCTAATTTGTACTCTCATAATTAGAGATTAAAAGTGGGTTTGAATGGTCTTAAACATACGTTTTAAACTGGATAGGGGGCCCTTGATGCTGATAATAGCCAAAGCAGAAGGCGCGGGCCATTATCAGCGTCCAGGCCCCTATCCGGTTTTAAACGGATTGTTTTTAGACCTGCCAAATTTTTTAATCCAATTCATAAATACCTTTTTTGTGTATATCGGTAAAACTCACAAAAATTAGCTCGTCGTTTTGCATTCACTTTCCCTACACCGCGTTCATATGAACTGCTAGCTGTGCGTAAAGATGTTTTTGTTCGATCGCGCACGTAATGCAAGCGTACTTGTTACTTTTCGGGAGCGTGCAGTTTCTGTGTGCATGTGCGTGTTTCATATGTGCCGATCATAGCGCGGGTGCGGCCGCGAGCCATATTATAGGCTTAAAAGTGTTTAAGACTGACTGGGCCTTTAAACTGCCCACGTGACATGCTCTCAGCCAATAGGGATGCGTAAACTGTCTAAGGTATTTATGAATTAATATTTGATTTGCGATTGCTTCTTCATTTGTCAGGCCTGGCATCTGTGATTGTCTCAATGACATTACCAGACGAGGAGTATGTGGATGCCTATAGTAATCCAACTTCGGCTGCATTCAGGAAAAAAGCTGACACCTATGAAAACATGGTATGTTGACTCTATAGTGCTTAGTGTGATTTCTCTAATTTTTCCGAAGCAAGATTTTAAAAAGAGCTGTTTGCAGTGCTCCATCCTATCCCAGAAAAACTTATACAAGAGTAGAAGCTTTCTGTACCTCCTCAAACACAATTTTTGTGCACATCACCTTTTTTCTCTCTCTCATAAGCTTAAGATGCAGTCCTCTCTTGTGTACTTGTATGCACATTAAAGGTGGCCCATTATATCATTTGCAGAAAGCTTTTTTATAAATTCAAGGAACAACAGCATTACATAACTAAAGAATAATTTTAAGGAGCTAGTATCCTCTTGATGAAAAATCCAGCATTGCACCTTTTTCGATAGTTCACAAATCCCTCAAGCCGATCGTACGACTTATACCGCTGTTTATTTCAAATTGTCCGTTTTAAGTGGATAAATCGCAAGCTAAAATGCTGTATTCGAAAAACGCTCATTAGGTACCGGTATTAGGCCAAAACAAATAAATGTTGTGTTTTCGGTAACCCGACCAACCGATAAAATTTGGGCGGACGATGGGTCAGCTTTTTTTTTAAATTTTCTTTTTTAAATTTTCCCCCCGGGCATTATTTTAAGCAGGAAATTACTAATGCCAATGGATTAAGGATGAAAATGCAGTTAAATTACCCATGGCAAAAAACCAAATCGGAATCCGAATTTCATAACGCCGTCTCCTACCTTTTGTGTTTTGCGGAGAAAGCGATTCCTATTTACAAGCGGCCCGGTAACAACACACAGTTTAGCCCAACTGCACCCATTCACAGCTTGGCTTGAGCATGTGGACCACGTAGACCGTACATACGTGCGTGTATGTACGTGTACACTGCATGCACATCGATTCGGTCTAGCCAGAACTTCAGAAGTAAGGAGGAAGAGAAGACAGTAGATTAATCTTTTATGTCCACTTTTAGTATATCTACGAATGCCGATGTTTACGGCAAATGCCATTGACCACAAAAGCTCTACTTCGAGGTAACTTCCCGATGATTTTCGACACACTTGTGCATGGTTACCAATCACTGTCCATTGATACTTGATCAAGTATCAATGAGGAGTATTGTATTAAACTATTTGTGGTGTCTTTGAGGTACCGCTGATGGTGGCTCAAACAAACAACGTAAAGAAAACTTGTGTGATTGCCCAGTTGATTTGGTGTGCCTGTGATTATTTCTTAATACCCAAGTCTCTCACATTTGCCTCAAACCTTGCTACCGTACTGATTATGCATCATGTCATCACGTTTCGGAAACCAAGTTTTGAAAAAATTGGCCCGAAAACCATGAATTGTAAAATATATACAACATAGAGAATTTTCCGGGGAAAAGGGAACTCGCCCGAGCAGACCAAGCTTTCCCTTTTTTTTATATTTTGGTCGCCAAGAGTGCAACCTAGCAAAGGTGAAGAAAAAAGAACAGTTGCTGGCAGAAAACTCACTTCCGATCTCGGCCGTAGACGATCGAAGTTGGTCTACGACATTTCCTCGCCAAAATATTGCAATATCGGATATTATCGCCATATTTGGATGAATTACGCTTTGTAAGTGTAATCTGGGGCCAATTTCATAGAGCTGCTTAAGCATGAAAAATTGCTTAAGCATGAAAAACTTTGCTTCATAAAGTTAGGTTAGGCCTACTAGCATGATGAGATGGTCATGGTAATGAAACAGTCCCATAACACTGGTCATACACTACTTCTATCACGAGGATTTCACTGGTAACGTTTCTACTAAGCAAGAGTTGTTTGTGCTTAAGCAAATATTTGTGCTTAAACACCTCTCTGAAATTGGCCCCAGGTAATAGGTACATAACTTTTGTGTTGACGAATTCCCATTGCAACAACTGCACTTCAATGGTGGTTACAGCTCTTATACTTTGTACATTAAATTGCTCTTGTTTCTTATTTACTCATATTTTTACACATGCTTGTATTTTCCTTTTCTAACAGATCAAGGAAAAATTTGAACGTGGCGGTAAACCCATCTCGTCAGTATCTGTCATAGCAATTGAGAAAGGAAGCACGGTTCCATATTTGGCACTTGGGTTCGAAGGGGAAGCTCCATCAATAGATGATGTGATGAAGGTTTTGGGGAAAGATAACTCCTTCACAGATGGCAAAATCACAATTAAAATTAAACCTGGTTCAATTTTTGGTAAGTATAAGGCAGGATCAACATTTTATTTTTACACTGGCAGTTGCACATTTGGCATTTAATTAAATGATATACTCAATTTGTTCATGAGTTGACAAGAAAAACCTTACTTAAAGTGTTAATAACAATGGTACCAAACACCACATGAATTTGTTTCTGTCCAAAATGGTATTTTGTTTGAGAAATTAATATCTAAAGGTCGTTTTCTAAAAAAAAGATTATTTGCAAAAGACTTTCTTACCATTAAACTTAACACAAAAGCCATGAATGGAAGTATTACTGCCTCTATATGCGGCTGAAATTTCTACACGGCAGTTTTATCAACACAACAGTGGAAATAACGCCCTTTGTAACAGTTTACCAATCATGTACTCTATACCTTTTAAGACTACTGCATATACAATTCAAGAAAAGAAATGAATTACCGGTATATTTTTACCAAAGGCTCCAGGAGCCCGAGGTACATGTATATAGCAGTTTGATCAATCGGTATACATGTATGACCACATCTTGTGGCAAGGATGACTCCACTTACACCCCTCGCCCCCAATTAGAGCCGCTGAGACAGGGAGTGCTGCTCTGCCTAAAGTGCCTCCCTGGGCTGCAGCAATTGCAGGGCTTTTTAGGAGACGTGCAGATACGGAGGTCGGATCATCCCACGCAGGTTCAATCAGGTTGAATACCTAGCAAGATGGGTTGTCTTAGAGCCCTTAACTAAATGTACAGGATTCTCCTGAAAACAGAACAAAAATCACACATAAATAAGGAATCACTTTGTTAAAATGGATGCTCTTGGACCTGGATTGGTTAATCAGTGCCGTTGTTCTGCACACTTTCACTGTATTTAATAATACTTCTGTTCATGATTTCAGAAAAATTGCATAGTTTCTTGTTTGGGAGGGTATACTTTTGAACTTGTGGTTATACTGACAAAATAAAATTTATTATCAGTCAAAAGCACTACAGGTTGTTCGGCAGACTACTGTGAGAATGACGGGCGATGTGAGAGATCTGGGTATTACTTTCCCGATGTCAACTACACCTGCAGGTAAAGATCATTGTATTGTAAAAGCTTTGTTTATATCACCAAGTTAATAATAAAACTGGAATTGAAATGAAAGTTAAATGCATTATGAGTGGTATCTCAAAAATCAGAAATGTTCACAGATTTACGCCTAACTTACACAATATAAACATGATGACCGTAGAAAACCTGCACTGAAATCAGGGGCGGATCCAGGGGGAGCGTGGGGAGCGCACGCGCCCCCCCCCACCCCCCCTCCCCCCTTTTCCCCAAAAAATTAAAAACAAATACACTTTTTGTGCACACTTTTCCTGCTTAAAATGGTTGAATATTGCCCCAAATCGTACCACAGAGCATCTAGAATCATCTAGGGGTTCGCGCTATGCGCTCGCTATTTCATTGTAATCAGCATTTCATGCTTAAAAATTTCACGCCCCCCCTTTTCAAAATCCTGGATCTGCCCCTGGAGTGCTATAGTCTTTGAGAAATGAGAAATGAGTAAAACAATTATTATTAGTCTTACGAGACGAAAATTCATTTCGCCCCAAAACCCTTTCGCCCAAGTGCCATTTCGCCTCAAATCAATTCGTCCAAACACTACATCGCCCTAATGCCACTTCGCCCCCAAACCACGGGCCGTGGTTCAGAGCGAAATGGTTCAGGGCGAAGTGGTTTTGGGGCGAAATGACTGCAAACCCTTTTTTGTTACTGTTTTCTCAAAAGTTAGACCAAGTACGGAGCTGGTTTTTGCTCAGGTTGGTTTTACTCATGCATATCTTCTATCACACAGGGGGATAAAACTATTTGTAACAGTTTACCAATCATGTATAAATATAATTTTGTTTAATTCAGGCATTTTCTACAGCATCCTGACATGGCAGTGACATGGAGTACTCGTATATTTGAGTACCAGAAAGTACTTGGCCCAAACTTGATTTTCAGTTCCCAGTGGGAAAAAGAGCTTGGCTTTTTGTACTCCTTCCCAAACTCGGCATCTTGTACTCCTTCCCAAACTCGGCATCTTGTACTCCTTCCCAAACTCGGCATCTTGTACTCCTTTCCAAACTCGGCATCTTGTACTCCTTCCCAAACTCGGCATCTTGTACTCCTTCCCAAACTCGGCATCTTGTACTCCTTCCCAAACTCGGCATCTTGTACTCCTTCCCAAACTCGGCATCTTGTACTCCTTCCCAAACTCGGCATCTTGTACTCCTTCCCAAACTCGGCATCTTGTACTCCTTCCCAAACTCGGCATCTTGTACTCCCTCCCAAACTCGGCATCTTGTACTCCTTCCCAAACTCGGCATCTTGTACTCCTTCCCAAACTCGGCATCTTGTACTCCCTCCCAAACTCGGCATCTTGTACTCCTTCCCAAACTCGGCATCTTGTACTCCTTCCCAAACTCGGCATCTTGTACTCGTTCCCAAACTCGGCATCTTGTACTCCCTCCCAAACTCGGCATCTTTTACTCCTTCCCAAACTCGGCATCTTGTACTCCTTCCCAAACTCGGCATCTTGTACTCCTTCCCAAACTCGGCATCTTGTACTAACTTGGTGTTTGACTTCTGTTCTTGAAAATACGGAAATACAACAATGTTCATTTTCTTGATACACCAAAAGTGCATACACATGCTTTTTGTACATCTGATGATGGAATGTGCCTCATAGTTCAGTTGGTAATGCATCTGGCTGGTGTGTCACAAATCTCAACGAGAACCATAATTTTTCTTTCATGTTATATTTGATAGCAGTAATCGGGTAATTTAATTAATTTGTTTATTTGCAAATCCCGTTTACAGATTGTTGTTTAACGATTGTCTTTACCGGTCTTTATCCCATTTAGTTGCCTGGCTCAGTTTACCGGAGAGAGATGTGAGATAAAGGTTACGGATACATCCGAAGGTAGCTATATACCCAGTTGAATATTCACAATAAAGTGGTTCATATGGCAACCAAAATTATATTTTTGATAGAAGTGCTTTTATCTTTTCTAAAAATAAATGAAATAAGTTGAACTTAATCCCCCAAGGTAAACAAATACACATAGTGTGACAATACTCAAATCTCCCTGTGCAAATGTCCTTTATATTGTGTCGGAAAGTATCCGTCTTGGTACATAGGAAATAGTAAATGTGACATCAGTTGACATGGTAATGGGTCTAAACATTCGCTGGTAATCTCAAACGGCTATTGCTGATGAAGCACAGGGAATCGGTTAACTGGTTTTAGTGTAGACCCAGTAACATTGGTAAGACACAAATGTTGACATTTTCACCTTAGTAGTCTATTTGCACAGGAAGGCTTTATAAAATCTAGACAATTTGTCACTCTGTTTGTTTCCCTGTTTTGGCTTTTGGATGTTTCCTTTGAACAACATGACGTTATTTATTTAGTTTTGACACAAATGCATTTGTTTGAAAATATGG
Organism: Henricia sp. BOLD:AAB3569; assembly: GCA_037783545.1. Taxonomy (NCBI): domain Eukaryota; kingdom Metazoa; phylum Echinodermata; class Asteroidea; order Spinulosida; family Echinasteridae; genus Henricia; species Henricia sp. BOLD:AAB3569. The sequence goes on from JBBELK010000877.1 coordinate 107,289, forward strand.
TCTTGGTTGCCAATATTTGTACCCTTTTACGATGGAATGTGTAGATTAATTGCCGACCACAAATTTTAATGTTAGATGTAATGTTTGGATGGAGTTTTTGGCAAGAAACTAATTATGCCTGTAAAACAAGGTGGACCAATTTATCCTGCTTTTAGGGTTTATACATGTTTTGCCCGTTCCCGACATAATTATTAACACTGTAAACTGCTGTATCCTGCTGATTATCAATGATTCAAAACTGACCTTGATGGGTATCGGGACTTAGTTATTCTCCTTTTTTGTAAGTCTCGAAAACTGTCTTAATGTTATAATAAATAATTGTTGATGTGACATGACATTTTAACCAGAGTGGGGTTTTGTATCACCCTCATCTGTGCCACGTGTTAAAACCCATCACACATTTACAACAGTCAACAATTGCCAAGTTGCGATCCTGTATATTGGCTAATATTTAGAATGTTCTCCACAGCAGCTTCGTTTGCTAAAACCGTGTTTACACTCGAACCGGCAAAGGTGGATACAGACCCAGCATTTTTATTGCGACCACAAAACTGAACATTTGCCGCGTTTACACTATACACCTCGATCCGGCTTCAACTCGCCTTCAGAAACCACAAATGTCACACTAGTTGTAACTGCAGGGCATGCGTGAGTTGTTAGGTGTTGCGGAACTAGTGCCAGATTGGTCAATTAAATCTACCACACGGTGGGCACTGCCCCAAGGACACTAAAATTGCTGAATCTGTATTCGGGTAGCGTTTACACTACAACCGACCTTGACAATTGCGGGCAACCCTAACCCAAAGTTGACTTGAAAACGGCGAATCAGACCCTGCCTTTTTCAATTCACCTTTTGGGTTTACACTTTAGTGCCTACCCGGCTTGAACTCCCCTTTTTGGAAATTGCGGAGTTTGATTCGGCAAAGGCGAATGAGTGTAAACGGGCCTTAATATGCTTAACTTAAATCCTACTTGTGTGTAAAACGAGTTCCACATTCATCAGTATTGAAGCCTATGCATAAAAAGCTACCCTATGATGAATTTCACATTAGCCCGGTCTACGCACTTCCGCATTGAAACCGAAGCTCTTCATGTCAAGTCGGCAGAACGTGTGCGCTACAACTATAACTACAGTATTGTACAGTGACTGAGTGTGTACATGTATGTTTCTGTTTACCGCACTCCAGGTGGACTATCTACTTTAGACATCGTGTTTATCGCTGTGGGGTCTGTCTGTTTCTTGATGTTGGTGTGTGGCTTCATTCTCTACATCCTACTGGTAGTGCGACCTCGGTCCAAAGTGGAACATGAGCAACTGTTCTCAAGGAGCAGCACACCCAGCAATAAAGATGAAGAAGACCAAGAACATATTAACATGGTCCCTTTGAAGCAAGACGTCAGTCAGCCACCATTTATGGAACAGGTAACAAAGAGCACGTTTCCACCAGGGTTGTAGTAGAGTCCATCACAAGTTTTTCAAGTCCAGAGCCGATAAAATCACAAGTCTGTCACAAGTCCAGTAATAAACAAAAAATAAAGGATGAACACACACAGTTCATTTGAATAGCTTTGTGACTTAAAGACCCTGGGACTTGTGAGGGCTTGTGATGAGGACTTGTGAGGAGAGTACTCTAACAATCCGTTAGAGTACTCTTCATAAAAATACCTTCGGCTCGTTCCGTATTTTCATGACCCGTGCGGTATATTCTCATATCACACCAGGGCTCGAATTTCATGAAAAAATCTGCTAGACCACAGGGTTAGTAGCTTAAATAATTTACTGGACCGACGCTATATATTTTTACAAGACCAAAGCCACAAGGAACGTGGATTTACTGTTCGTTAGTTTAAAAATGCACTGGACCACTGGTCTAGTACGTTAGAGAAAGCACTAGACCAAGGCTTAAATTACTGGCCTCGGTCCAGTGGGTATTTCGAGCCCTGCACACTCAAAGCCACCCAATATTATATAAATATCTGCTATACAGGGAGAACCATCAAGCCAAGAGAAAGATGATCAACCTCATGATGCACCTAATGATGATGTGCACTCTGCGGTGAGTAAAAATACGCTGTGTTTACGCTCATAACAGCAAAGGTAGATACAGACCCGGTATTTTGATTGCAACTGCAAAACTGAAAATTCGCCACATTTTTACTATATCTTAATTCGGCTTCAGTACACCTTTGCAATCGCAGAAGTCACTGCTAAATCTGCATTCGGATTTACATTACAGCGACCTAGACAATTACGTACGTTGTTCAACCTGGAAATTGCGGGGTTCGATCAACCTTACACAAAAGGTGATTTGAAAAAGGCAAAAACTGACCCGGGTCTGATCCATCCTTCCAATCCATTCTCATTAGTATAAGGTTTAAGAATTAAGAAACGCAAATCATAAGAAAGGTTGAGGAGGCTGAATGATGTAGCTTATTTTATCCGCCAGGAGTGTGTATATGGACACCCCTTGTGGCAAGGCTGACTTGTGGCAAGGCTTTCTGAGAGCCCTTAACTACATATACAGGATTCTCCGAGAAACAGGAAATGTCATACTCCTGTTTCATTGCTGTGTGAATGATTCACTTTGTTTTTAAAAACAGGTCCCTTGGACCTAAATGAAATCACTAAAGCAGAACAGTCTTGAAAGCGATTTCAAAGTGATTGACCCATGAGTGCCCTGTTTTTTTATCAACCAACTTTTGTTCTGATCAAGAATCGATATTTCAAGAAAATAGTGTTTCTTTTTTGGGAGAGTAATAAACCTCGGACGCCAATTGAGTGGTCTTGAACGGATGAGAAAAACCCGGCTGGTTTTAAACCCTTTTCTAGTCTGGCCATAGTCAGCTTTAGTACGTATGGAAAATGCACACGCACACATGCTATTAGGGACCATTGTCAGCGTCCAGGTCCCCATACATGTATATAGCAACCCATACCTTTATTCCCTTGTTAAAGTACCACCATATTCTGTCCTTATCTTAAACAGTAGACCAACAGAACTGCCTGAGTAGGACTAGCCCTGAGGCAGTACGTTCACTTTTTGAGAAATTTGGGGAAATGTCAGTTTTGTTTAGCAGTTGTTCTCAGAAGTATGGACATTTTCCCTGTGTTTTTACAAGGCCCATTTAAAATATGTAAGACGAGTGTGTAATTTTCCTTTGGGGAGGTTACAAATCATGAAACAGTGCAGTCAAACTTGATGGTTAGCTCAAACATCCTGCTATGTGAAAGTATCGATCCATTCTTGTCAAATGCGATTTCCCTGATGAACAAAACAAAATTTACAAAACAAATCACATGGCACTTTGCTTTCTTGCACTCTGCAGACATTGCCAGGCGTACTGGAAAATATTTGAAGTTGCAGAGCATCTTGAGGACCAACATGTACAGGTGACGACTATTGCATGCTGCACTGAAATAATTACAAAATTAGCAAATGTAACTTGATATTGGTCTGAAAGACACAAGGTGTCTAATTATTTCAATAAAAAGGATTATATAATTTATGTAAAATTATTACATATGCATTAACATTTTTAAAATGTATTCATAAATACCTTAGACAGTTTACGCATCCCTATTGGTTGAGAGCACGTCACATGGCCAGTCTTAAACGGACGATAAAGACCGGCCCGCCAGTTTTAAACACTTTCTTGCATTTGTACCCACGCCCTATTCATCACGTATGGAACACGCACACAGAAACTGTAAGCACCCGAAAGCAAAATGTGCAAAGTACTCCGTCGTGTGTGCGCGCGTACAACATTCATGCATAATACGCGTACGTAACATGCGCGATTAAAAAAAACCTTGATGCATAGCTTGCAGTTCTACTTTGAAAGAACTCGCGATGCATACAAAAATACAATGCAGAATACATGGCAAATAAAACGGCAAACAAATTTGGTGAGTTTTACTGATTTAAACAAAAAAATATATGTACAGTTGTAGTCAACAGTTTACATACAACTGTGTTAAAACTGGTGTGCTTAAACTTGCGTTGTCACCATTTGTGTAACAGTCTTTACTAAAGCCGTGATTTTGTGGAATTCCTCACGTGCTTGCAGTACTTAAAACATAGCTTGGACACCTTGCAATGGTTCGGGTAGTCCTGTTTACCATTTTGGATGATGATGGTAGTGGTGTACATGTATGTAAACTTCTGACTTCAACTGTATATGCGTCTCGGGCCATTATCACTCGTCCAGGCCCCTAGCCTGTTTTAAACGTATGTTTAAGACCGGCCAAACCCACTTTTAAGCCCTTAACCCTAACACTCCTCAATCCTCCAAAATCGATATGATTTTACAGACACCCTAATATAAAAAGTAGACCTTTTACGTCAGCTAAAGCTAAAACCCGTTTTTAGCAAATCACATGCTCAACTCATTTGTTGATTTACATAAATTCTTACCTTGTACACTTTGTATTAACTAATTGGTAGCCTAGCCAGCCTTAAGGCCAATTACCGTGACAGGTTTGGGAATGACCCAAAATATTAATGAACGAGTTAAAAACAAACAACCTGAAATCCTTTTTCTCTGATGCACATATATTGGCAAAATAAAACCTGCTCAGGGAAGGTTTTTTGCCGATGTTGGCAATGGTATTATGGGAGTTAAAAAAATAGCCAGTACATGTCGTCGGTGACACCACGAGCTGACACGCAGTGGCACTTCAGTGCTCGTCTCGGACCCTACAAAATGACGTCGTCTGCACGTAAATTAGGTTTTCACGAACTGACACGTAACATTTTTGTTTTCACGAACTGACACCTATCGTAAATTAACAAATTTGGGAGTGTTTCGGTCAAAATGTTACTATATTCAACAAGTATATCCATGGATGATATCATTCGTGTTGAGCTTTTTCGAAACAAATTCCGGAGTGCATGCGCACGCACACTCGGATGTCAGTTTGTGAAAACTTGAGTCCACCAATGTGAGGTTTTCAGAAGTGCACTTTGGTGTCATTTCGTGGTGTCAGCGACAATGTAATGCTTTCAGTGGTTTGTCATTTCAACTGCTGCACTAGCAAAACAAAAAGTGCAGCGATACTATTTTAAAAATCGTGTTCTATACTAACGCATTGCCAAACAGTAGAAACACGCTTGATCAGGTTTACATATACATGTAATTCGGTCCATAAATACAGTGGTTTGGCCAAGTGGTTTGGGTCACTGACTCGCAATACTCGGGTGAAAACTTGGGGTTGCAGGTTCGATACCCGGCTGGGGTACTTGTGCCCTTGAGCAAGGCACTTAAACACACTGGCTCCATCCTTCGGAAGTGATGTAAAGTTGGTCCAGTGTGTTAGGTAACGCACTTTAACCCTAACACTCCTCAATCCTCAAATTCAATATGATTTTACATACACCCGAGGGAGTTAGGATTAAAGATCCAGAGCATTCTTTCATGAAGATCAAGGGGATTCCCCGGTGTCTCTGGCCGTTTCTAATTCATCGTCTTCTCCTCATGGGTTTCCTCGTGCTTGCGAGCGATGCAATGGGCACTTTTGAGGAATCCTTGGTTTCGGTACCAGAAAGAAGTAATATTCATAATCGTAATTTTGCCACAATTTCTAAAATTATGGACCTCAACAAAACTAAGTGTAGTTGGTTTTTAACAGTAAATTGAAGACCACATTTTGGGGGAAGAAAGTCTCTTTTTGCATTTCAAACTCTTGCATTAAATAGCAATGTTTAATGTGTGCTGTTATATGACTGTATTTACTCAGATGTTAAGTACATATACCAAGCAACAAAAGAAACGCAAATTTTCAGTTTAATCAAAATTTGAAAATTTCTTTTGTAAAATAAGTTGACATCGAAATTTTCACATAACAGCTTTATTATGCATGACTGCATAAAGCTTGTGTGTACTGAACATTCCCACGCTCATATCGACTGTTTTTTGTTTGTTTCAATCAAAACGTGAAGAAAACCTTTGCATTTCTTGTGTTGCTAGGTATATATTAAAATAATACAGTGGTGTGCAGTGCACTAAAGCGGCATGCTTTATAGTATTCATGATTGGTAAACTGTATATAGTTTTATCCCCCTGTGTGATTGAAGGTATGCAAGATTAAAACCAACCTGAGAAAAAACCAGCTCCGTACTTCGTCTAACTTTTGAGAAAACACGGCCTGTGGATGAAGTTGTTTTGGGGTGCAGTGGCTTTTGGGCGAAGTAGTGTTTGGACGAAGTGGTTTGGGGGCGAAATGCCACTTGGGCGAAGCGGTTCAGGTTGAAGAGGTCCAGGGCGAAATGGTTTTGGGGAGAATTGAATTTACATCTCGCGAGACGAACAATAATTGTTTTGCTTATTTCTAAAAAAAATAGCACTTATTTAGAAAACCATTTCAGGGGAAGTTTTTTGCCGTCATCATGTTTTATATCGTGTAAGTTATGTGTAAATCTGTGAACATTTCTGATTTTCGAGATACCAATCATTGTGTACTGCCTTGAATAGGAGACGAAACTCTTGTTTGGAATTATCGTCATATATTAATAACAAAGACATTATGTATTGCCCGATTCATAAACCCTCATCGGGGGCGCACTTGTTTTCAACATCGGCAACACAATTAATTAATATGATAAACGTTGAAGCCAATGTGGTTATGCATCGTGCCATAGGCCTATTTAAAATTTTGAAAGGGAAAATGACGTCAACCATGCAATATACAAGTATGAATGACACACCGTGAAGTATGAAAAATATGTTGTGACCTGACTTACACAAAGCATATTTAGAAATGAATTAAATTTTTCAAATTGTAAGAAGGGATATACATTTTTTGAAAAATTAAGCCTCCGAGCGCTACTTTTATAACGATTTTTATTTGCTATATGCTGACGATATTTTGGAAAATCAAGCAACTTTAAGCTTCTGCAAGTGTTTTCTCTTCCTTGAGCTAGATAGCTGACAAGCATTATGTGTGTTGCATAGATGTTATTTACGGTAGGTGTGTGTGAAATTAGGATAAAGTAAGACTTCGATCATTTACATCTGTACTATACACTCCTTTCGCAGTGGTTTTGCGCGGTTTGTCCGCACCCAACCACTGCTCAACTTCGCATGAAATCCTGCGAAGCGCGTGCGTGACGTCACCCAACACCAGGCCTAAATAACACTTGCCGTGATTGGCAATATTCTGTCTGACACCTCACACAGTAAACAGGGCTGCTTTCGAGCGCTCGTCCCTGGTGCTCCCAGGTGGTGGAAACGTTACGTCACACACATGCTTACACACGCTTTCGGGCGAGCACCATGGAGCACCATGGAGCACCTGGTGCCGCGCTCGAAAGCAGCCCATGTGACATGTATCGGGTGACAGTATCTGGCCAATCACGGCAAGTGTTATTTAGGCCTGGTGATGTTGGGTGTCGTCACGCACGCGCTTCGCAGGATTTCATGCGAAGTCGGAGCAGTGGTTGGGTGCGGACAAACCGCGCAAAACCATTGCGAAAGGAGTGCAAAAAGGCAGTTGATTTGCAGTGCCTAAAGGTAAATTTTGCTTTGTATTTACAGCTAGCTTTTATTATCAGACTTACAAGTGTTCTGTTAAAAAATATTTTAAAATAATTTTTTTAAATAAAATTCTGTGAAATCAACTGTGATATCTGAATTAAAGGAGCTTGTCTAGATGTTTTTCCAGAAAATAGATTTAGTTCTGACCTAAAAATCATATAAAATACCTCCCAAAAATACTATCCATGGGAATTAAAGCAGGAAATTTGAAATCTCCAATTTGGATGTGCATGGAAACAAAACGGTCGGTGTAATCACTGCACTGCTACAAAACATCAATGGTTTTTTTAACATTAACTTTGAATTTGAAAATATACAGATTGAGAGCGTGAAAACTCAGATTGGTAATGAGAAAAATGTGACATATGATATGATATCAGAATATCACTTAAAAGATCCCAGAGCATTCATTCGTAAAGAGAAGGGGATTCTCCCCGGTGTTTCTGGCTCGGCAGCCGAAGGCGCCACACGCCTAAGTATCTCGATGTTTAGGCAGTTTCTAGGTAGGTAAAGCGCATTGAGATGTCGACAGACATGGAATGCGCTATATAAGAACTTGCTATTATTATTATTATTATAAGGTAAGTACGTGGGGCGGGGGGGGGGGGGGAGGTGCTTTAAAGTGATCTGGTCAAGCTCCTTCAAGAAAATATAGTCTGCACAATTAATGAATCGATGTTATACCTTGACGCGGAAAATTTTGGATACTGTTCTATGTGAATAAATCAAATTCTTTATAGATCAATAAAACAGCAGTCTAGTAATCATTCGATTGTAATGCAATACAGTAATCAATAAAAGAGATGCAACATTTTTATGTTCAATTTATTTTCTCAACTTGTAAGCAAGGTTGGTGCCATTGGTATGTGCCATGTGTGGCCCACTGCTGCTGCAATATGCAGGTGAGGTTGTCAGTCTCCGTAAACTGACCCAGTGGTCAGACCACGGCCAGTAAATCCAAGAGCACATATTGGTGGCAAGTTGACAAGACTGAAGTTTCTAAAAAGTGAAATAAATGGCATGTTTGCCATCCAATTATGTTCCTGCAATAATACGGTCCGTCATAGTCTCTGACGCTCACCCAGAGGTGAATTCAGTACTTGTTATGCCCGAACACCATGTGAGAAAGACAATTTAAAGTGCCAGAGTAAACTGCCAGAGTATCAGAGGAAAAGCAGCTGATCTAGCAGCTCTCATAAGTACATAAACCTGACGTAATCTGTGGTACTGAATCGTGGCTAAACACGTCTATAAATAGTAGCGAAATCTTTCCATCAAACTACAAAGTTTATCGCAGGGACAGGGTTGGGAATACAGCAGGTGGGGGCGTCTTCCATGCTATTCACCAGGACTTAGTCTCTAATTAACTTGACAATGCCAAGGGGAACTGTGAAATCATCTGGACTGAAATTAAGCGATTATCACGACAAACCCATGCTGATCGGAACTTATTACAGATCACCAAATGATCACCAAGGTCTCCAGTTAAACGAGCTTAAGAAATATATTGCAGCTCTGCAGACAAAACTAAACTCCAATCTTCCTAACATCAACTGGGATGAAGGAACAGTTTCAGGTGGTCAAGGATACTGCAAGACATCAGGAGAGAAGTTACTTGACATAACCATTGAACTTGGCCTAACTCAGTGTGTAAGAGGATCTACTAGATCGCAAGGGAGTGCACACAACATTCTTGATCTAGTGTTCACCAGCAACTCAAATAGCATCATAAAAGTTGAAGTTGCTGGCGGAATCTCTGATCACGATACTGTCATCATTGATATCAACCTGAAACCCAAGAGGAAAAAGTTGCCAAGAAAAAAAGGTCTTTCTCAGACATAAGGCCAGTTTAAGAAGGACTTGTGCAAGATGTACACAACTATAGCCCATTGTATACAAACCTCATAGCTGGAAAAAAAACCGGAAGAAAAATTGACACACATCCGTCGAGAAACTGCAGGAACTTAAGGAAAGCCATGTACCTCATAAATTTACTTCCACTAGACACAATGTTCCTTGGTTCAATAGCTCATTGAAACGAGCATACAAGAAAAAATGCCGGTTATACAAGAAAGCAAGACAATCTGGACAGGCTCAAGATTGGAACGACTTTAAACAAGCCCGGAAAAATAATCTCCGCAAAGCCAGGCAAACATATATCAGCCAACATCTGCATGAAAATCTAAAATCAAATCCCAAGGCCCTATAGTTCTGGTCATACATCAAGAGTCTTCGGAATGAAAACATTGGCACTGCAGATTTGGTACAGGAAAACACTCTGATTAGCGACAGTAAATCCAAGGCAGATATATTAAATAGATGCTTCCAGAAAGCATTCAACCAAGATCAGTTATAGCTTCATCACAAAATCTCCCAGGAAACCCATGTGAAGAGATCTCTAACCTGGAAATTACAACAGCAGGAGTAGGGAAGCTGCTTAAAGATCTGGTTTCTTCAAAATCACCCGGCCCGGACGAGATACCCCCATGGTTGCTCAAAATTGTGGCAACCCCTTTGGCACCTATATTTAGGGACATTTTCCAAACATCCATTGACAGTGCTAGTGGTGACGTTCCTGCATCGTGGAAAATTGCAAATGTAACTGCTGTCTTCAAAAAAGGCACCAAGTCTGACCCCTCAAACTACCGTCCCATATCCCTAACATCTGTGCCCTGCAAGATGTTAGAGCATATCATCGCCAGCCATATTATGAAACACCTTGAGAAGCACAACATCTATTATGTAAAAATCAGCATGGATTTAGGGCCAGGAGATCTACTGAAACCCAGTTAATTATAACCCTTCATGACATAAGCCAACAAATTGACAAAAGGAAAACTGTAGATGCAGCCATATTGGACTTTTCCCAAAGCTTTTGATGAAGTTCCTCATAATCTCCTTTTGGTCAAACTTCGTCATTATGGAGTTACCGGTTCCCTACATACCTGGATTGGAAATTTCCTTAGTGGACGCACCTAGAAAGTCATTGTGGAAGGGAGGCATCAGAGCCAGTGTTAGTTACGTCAGGTGTTCCCCAAGGTTCCGTCCTCGGGCCACTACTTTTCCTGATATATATATATAAACGACCTCCCAGTAAACCTGCAATCAACAATTCGGCTTTTTGCAGATGACTACCTCATCTCACCAGCTGCAACAAGACCTTCATAAATTAGAATCATGGCAATCCAAATGGCTAATGAAATGTTACCCAGACAAGTGCAACACTCTCTCTATAGGAACCCGGAGACCTACTAAGACTGTCTACCGGTTTTGTGGTCAGGATCTGCAGAGTGCATGTTGACTCTCAAAAATATCTTGGTGTTACTATAACCATGGAGGAAGAAACAAACTCCATGCTATAACTAGTAACATGTCCTGGACAGCACATGTCTCTGATGTAGCCAAGAAGTCTTTGAAGATACTGGGACTAATTAAACGGAATTTGTGGTTTTGTGATACCTCAGTTAAAGAAACGGCCTACACAACATTGGTTCGCCCCATTTTAGAATATGCTTCATCTTCTTGGGATACTCATTTAAAAGCAGCTATCATCAACAGGAACGAGTCCAAAGACAGGCAGTTAGATTCATTTATAGAAACTATACCACGTCACAAGGGACAGTTACATCACTTCTTCAAAACCATGGATGGGTCACTCTAGAACAAAGAAGAAAAGCTAGTAGACTAACTATGCTCAACAAGATCCTGAACAACATGGTTGATGTACCAGCAGAGGCTTTCGTTACTGCTAATACCCGATCATCCCGAGGGCACAAACACAAATTAAATCAACTGTATGCCAGGACCAATATTTTCAACAATAGTTTCCTTCCCAGGACCATCAAGAATTGGAACACTCTCCCACCCAGTATTGTAGAATCTGGCAAAACATCTCACTCGACATTTAGAGCAGAACTGTTTAGTAGTTCTAAATAAGCTCTTAAAAGCACGTCCAGCTCCACGCCCCAGACTAACCAACAGTTGGTGTGATGTTTCCTGATGGAGGCCGACTATACCATTCAGATTCAGAGCGTCGAGAGGTACTCGGTAGTACAACTACTTACTGGTAGTAAAGTCCATGAAACGTCCGTGAATCTGGTGAGGAGCATATATAGGCCTATAATAATAATAATAATAATGCATTTTTATATAGCGCAATCTCCGTCAAAAGCTGACGCCCAAGGCGCTTTACATAAATTACAGATAATTTAAAACCAATTTAACATTTTAAGAACATTTTTAAAAATGCACAATAAAAATCTAAAATCTAAAAAGTATGCAAAAAAAAACAAAAAACAAAAAACAAAAACAAAAACAAAAACAAAAACAAAAACAAAAACAAAAACAAAACAAAAAAAAAATTAAATAAATCATCAATAAATACAAACCACATGACAGCCATGACAAAAACACACCCTAAGAACAACATTAAGACTTTAAAACTTGACATACACACAAACAAATATGACGACCACCAGAGGGACAACACATGCAAGCAACAAACGCACAACAGACGGACTAACAAAGGAGACAGAGACATTTACTCTGAAGACCCAGGCTGTCACTTATTGAACTACAGAGGAAACAAGTGAGTTTTCATAAGTTTTTTGAAAGTGTTAATGGACGTGGCCATGCTGATATTTGCCGGTAATTGGTTCCAAAGTGAAGCCGCAGAATGTTGTATGGCGCGGGGTCCCCATGAACGATGAGCACGGGGAACCACTAACAAGTTAGACTGGGATGATCGAAGGTTCCGAGTTGGCTTATACCTAGGTACAGCTTCAGCGAGGTATGCAGGTGCGGATCCACTGAGTATATGGAACGCAAGAAGAAGAATCTTGAATATAATTCGGTTCCGGACAGGTAACCAGTGAAGAGACTTCAGCACTGTACTGATGTGGTCTGAGCGTTTAGTCAATGTAACCAGTCTAGCAGCGGAATTTTGAAGTCGCTGGAGTCTGTCAAGTTGATACTGAGGCTAATTATACAAAATCGAGTTGCAGAAATCCAGTCGGGAGGATATAAGTGCATGTACAAGCTGTTCCGTAGCTGTGCGGGTCCAGGTATTTGCGAATAAAACCAAGATTTCTCAGGTGAAATCTAACCGATTTGGATAAGTTGGATATATGATCATTGAACGTCATATGACTGTCAAAGATGACCCCGAGGTTTCGAACCGTTACAGATCTATTGATGGAGCTGGTACCAATGCGTATTGACGGGATATTCAACTTGGCGAGATTGTTCTTGGTGCCAAACATCATGAAACATGTTTTAGTATCATTGAGCTTCAAGTAGTTGGAGCTCATCCAAGATCTGATGTGATCGATGCAAGCCTCAAGCTTCGTAATGGCAACTGTGGCACTTGATTGAATTGGAGTGAATGATGTAAGCAGTTGAACATCGTCTGCATAGCAGTGGTACTGAATGCCATATTTCTGAATTATTTTTCCAAGTGGACTGGTGTATATGGAGAACAAAAGAGGTCCGCCAACTGATCCCTGTGGAACACCACAACCCAGAGGAACAGATACAGATTTTGTCTTCTTGATGCAAACTGACTGCTGGCGATCACGAAGGTATGATGACAACCATTGCAGAGCCGATCCCCTAATTCCAAGTGAATGTAGACGATTGATAAGTATGGTGTGATCAACTGTATCAAAAGCTGAAGACAAGTCTAATGACACAGTAGCTGTGACTTTTCCGGAGTCCATTTGTTGGAGGACGTGGCCGGACATATGAGCAAGGAGAGTTTCAACGCAATCAGTCCGCTGTTTTACCCCCGTCTCGGCAATACCTCTCCGGGAGAATGCCAAATCATCATGGTTAATAGAACTTACCATAAATATAACATTTCAACAAAGTCCACAACCAAACTCAGGCTCCTGCGAGAAATCAGCGTTTTTTTAAATAAAAAAATCTCGCCCCATTCGAGCGAGAATTCACATTAAGCGCGCATGCCCAGAAGGTATTTCGTTAATAACTTTATAAAATAACAACTAATTTATTCATATACGCATACATTTTATACACGCAATATAAGTTGTGCTATAAACGAAAATTGTATAAAACTTAATTAGTACGCATTTTGTGTTGTTTATCAGTTACCATGGTTACTAAAATACATTAAAAAGATTCATAGTTTCAATATTCCTGAGCGAGATTCGCTAGCGCTCGCTTAGATTGGTTTCCCGTCCACATACTCCACACACCAACACGATTAAGACTTTGAGGACCGAACGCAACATCTGGTATGGTGCCTGATCACCATCATCCTCTTGCAACAGTGCCCCTTTAAAGCACTCCCTAACTCCTGCGTACAGTGGCCCTGTTGAAAAAGGCCCCATTTGGCGGTGGGACTAGCGACAGAAATCTTGTCGCCTCTGCTGGACCAATCAGGACGCTTGCAGTGCATTATGCAGCACGATTGCAGGCATTCAAATGTAACGCGCGCAGATTGTAAACACCGTGCATGTATGTGATACAATACTCGGTAATGCTGGCCGTTGTCCGCGTCAGCGATTGGCTGCTATTTAAAGAATACTGGGGAATCCGTTCCATTACATTCGTCAGCATGCATCCCTGTTATTAATTTGAAAAAACTGCGGAGTAAATAAAGTTCGTCGTTTGAAAGTTAGGTAGGAATGGGACAGTCATAAGGAACGGAACCCAATACAATTTCTGGAAAGTATAGAAATTGTTTCTTTTCGGCATAACATGACCGAATTGATTAAATTACATCAAAATGACTCGGGCGTGAGTTGGCTCAAGACAACAGCCGGCTCGCTCCACAGATTTGCGTATATTTCCTCAGGGTATTGTCACGTCGCTTTGCAGAGTAGCAATTCCCTGAGATCTCAGGATGGATCACCATGGAAATGAAACAACCAAACTCGGGATTCGAATCAGAGACCTGTCAATATTGTTCCTAATATTTTTATTCACACTATGCTCCCCTCCTAAGGGGACGGGCAGCGCAGTGAGGCGGGGAAGATGGATGGGAAACAATACATGATAGGTGCAATATTATTATGTCATCTTCAATATTTTTCGGTCATATTAAGTCTAAATACATGTACAGATAATGGAACTTCGGAACAATGTTGACAGGTGCATAATATTTTTTTGGGCACAGTGCTGACCACTGGGCGCAAGACTATTTCACGGACCTCATATCCCAGATACGAATAGAGGCAGGAGAGATACCGGATCATTACAAAAAAAGCGCCGTTTTTGCATATGCAGCACGATGTGACAGAAGATAACCCCTCCCCTTGCCACCACCTTCCATTGTTCGGAGAGTCCTCCTTTATGCCTCGAACATACAAGGAATTTTAAAGGATTTCCTTTCAGGTTTTATAGGGGGGTTGGTATGTTAACAAAAGGGAAACGTGTGTTGAGGTATAGGGAAAGTAGGGACGGGGAGGAGTCGCTTTGTTTTATATCGTGTCGGGCATAGTTAATGGAGTGCCGAAGTGTGACGTTGGGCTATGATAATTGGCTCCAAACATCATCATGGCTGCCAGATTAAACGCCATTGCAAAAGCACAGGGAAACGGTTCAGTGATTTTTAGTGAAGTGCCGTTGCCTAGGCAACTGACAATATACATGTATAGAGTGACGTATTCACTTCGGCAGTCTATTAGTTGTGCTGAAAGATATACATGTTCGGTTATACATAATAATAGCCTAACAAGCATATGATTCAACGTGAGACAAAGGGTGTTCGTTTACGTACGTCGACGGCACACGCACTGGGTACACGCGTCATCGTTGGTGGTGGCGAAAAATACTAAGATTTGTTTTATTTTACGATCCCGATAAAATCTGGGACAACAGGCTAACACCGACTCCCCTTATACCGTGCATTGCGATGTATTTCGCAGGAATCATTAGAAATTTCAAATTAACACCGTTGGCATGCTCGTTTCAGATCATGCTGAACCATTAATAGGCCTACGTCGTGCGTCTTTTCATTTGAAAATGTTATCACATACGAAAGCACTGAGACCCTCGTTTTCGATGACAATTTATGTGGCATCCGCGATGCGATGGCGTAAAAAAACACTTCCAATGTCGGTCCTCATAAAGTCATAATCGTGTTGGTGTGTGGAATATGTGGACGGGAAACCAGTCTAAGCGAGCGCTATAGCGAACCTAGACTGGTTCCCTTGTCCACATATTTACTTCCCCTCCGTCGTATATGAGGACAGGTACACGCCGCCATGTTTGGCATAAATATCCAGGAATTCCTGGATGTTTATGCAAATTAAAAGGACTGTGTCACGGTTTGCGCAAGCGCCAAGCAGGCGCCCAGAATACAGCGTGTTGCGCGCCTTCGTTCGATTTGGCATCGCGCGCGCTACGCAATCAATGTCTGGGAAAATTACAGCGGCGGCAGCAGCGGTATTTTTGCATCGACAGCAGAAGATATGCCTGTAAAATTGCTGTCAGAACCAAATAAACATACTGGTTTCGGTGGGAATCAAGGTTGAACAAATAGCTCTATATCCAACCATGTCATTCATATCATTCGATGGGGTTTCTGTCATGTTTTGTCGAGTTTTTTTATGCGATGAAAAACTTTTTTTGAACAACGGCCGCACTGTGATATTGATGTTTGGCGGCTTAAAAATACGGCAAACAGCGCCATTTCAAGTAAAAAGTAATGTATCAGTACAAACCTGGGCGTTGACGAGTACACCACTGCCAAAATTACTAAATAATTATAAGGGATGGCAAAGATTGAATAGGATATGCAAAACCCAGCGACAAAATTAACGATTGCGAAATTCACTCGTTGTTGAGCAAACTCTAAAAATAGATCATGCATATATTTAATACAACGACCAAATCACGCGTGGTAATACAACGGCCAATCACCCATGGTTATTGCTCGGCGTGTGCCTGTCCTTGTATAGCGAGAGCAGCGTAGTGCACATGGACAGGGGACCAGTCTATAGCGAACCTCGCTCAGGAATATTGAAACTATGATATTAAGCGTTTTATTATATTTTAGTAACTGATAAACAACACAAAATGCGTACTAATTAAGTTTCATACAATGTTCGTTTATAGCACAACTATGCTATGTTTACACCGAAGCACGACCAAGTTAGGGTCGACTTACGAGTTGTAAAATTCTGTACTATTTCTTGGACTCGTGAGTGGTCATGTAGTCTGGTACCCGGACCAAAAATTCTTTGACTAGACTGAATTTAAGGTCCGGCAGCCGCCAATTCCGCCATTTTGAAACAGGAGAAATTCCTCCTTTTTCCGAATGTGACAGGTCAACCATGTATATCTTGTATAGCGCCCCCACACAACCATAGTGCTCACTCTTATCCATGTATATAGTTGAGCCTTTGTCTTTGTGCATCACTTTCCACCACACACACCACACTGTTAAGGTGTTACCAAATGTATGTCCAGAGTTTATGAAGTCTGCAGATAATAATGAAGTTTCACCAGATTAAGCCTTATGTAAAAGTTCTCTCTGCGTGACTGTTTCCTGATAGACTGGGTTTTTTTTTTATCTGCTACACCATTAAAGAACCAGACACATTAATGTACACCATCCTTGCCGGTTGCATTTTCTGAGTGTCACAATTGGCGTCGTAGGCAGGATGGTGCAACTCCAGCAGCCCCCAGTCTAGAGAGAAGAGGGATGACCACTGTTCGTTCGGGTTTCTGTTATCACACTACCACGGTTCAAGGACACCACTAGCACGTCATGGCGGAAGAGCTGCAGCAACTTCAGGAGGAGTTGGCTGCCGTGAAAGCTGCACTGCAGGAGGAGCAGTCAAAGAATGCTGTAGACAGTTCAACGGCAGCAACACCAAAGCACGTGTACGTGGCAGCCGGAAGGAGGCTCGAGCGATTCAGGGACATCCCGGAAAAGCCAAGTGATCCACCAGTCCAGGAGTGGGTGAGTGACGTCCGCTGCCAGCTTGCCGCGAGACAGTTAAACAAACATGAAAGTGCAAGGTTTATATTGGAAAACCTCGCTGGCAAAGCCCGTCAAGAGATCTTGGGTAGAGGACTGACCGATGACCCTGATGAAATCTTCCGAGTCCTACTAAAAGTCTTTGGAGAGGGAGACACACTTCCTCAGCTACAGCAGAAGTTCTTTTCCTACCGTCAGGGGCCAAGAGAAGACCTGCTCACTTGTTCCCTGGAGCTAGTGGAGCTGTTTAACAAAATGGCCAGGCTTGATGAATCATGTAAGACGACGAAGGAGGCAACGCTAAAAGGCCGACTTGCTGTAGCTGTTCGCGACGAAGGTCTACGTAGAGAGCTACGCCGCCTCAACATAGAGTCCCCTGGCCTCAGCTACTTTGAAGTCCGAGACCGTGCCATAGAGTGGCTCGGGTGCAACAACATCAGTCGAATCAAAGAGGCCACACTGCAACAGGTAGAGGCTGCACCAAAAGTCAACAGTGACCTGATGAGCCTGCTTGATAAGCAAAATCAGCAGCTGCAGAAACAGCAAAACCAGATCGACGCCCTAATAAAAGCAATCAGTGAGAGACCCCGTTGGAATCAGCCAGGCCCCCGTAGATGTTACAATTGCCAGTCTACTGAACATCTGAAGCGAAACTGTCCCCACCCCCCATCGGCAAGCAGATTTTTAAGAGGATCAAGTCAGGGCAACCGGAACCCCCAATACACCCCCAGCAGTCACCAACCCATTCGTTAAACCAGTAAGGCCTGTCATTGCGAGCCAAACGGCAGGCCATAAGGATTTCAAGTACACGCATAGTGGCTCTATCATTGAGAGAGCAGTTGGCAACTGTCCTGTGGCGAATGTAAGGATTGGAGGCACGGAGGTGGCATGTCTGCTTGACACTGGAGCCCAGGTTTCTACGCTGACCGAATCTTGCTTTAAGGAGAACTTCTCCAAAGAAGAGTTAGTCGACGTACGTCCCCTGATCCACATCTCTGGTGCCCATAGTGCTGAAATCCCTTACATAGGATATGTTGAGCTGCCCCTTCAAGCATTGGGCCACACATTTGACCGGGCAGGTTTCCTAATAGTGAAGGATCCTGTGAACACACCAATGGCTGAACGCAAACGGCGAGTACCTGGGGTAATCGGCTCGAACATTTTCCGAGACATGAGGCATACCCTCCAGGCAGTCATAGGACCAGAATTCCTTAAAAGCCTGCAAGTTAGTTCTGAAGGAGCAGAGTGGGCGCATGTCCTAGCTCTGTATGAGGAGGTGAGAAGCGCAGCTTTGAAGCCTGATGTACCGGGAAACGTCCGTGTTATTGGCCAGAAGCCAATTTTAGTACCCGGAAACTCCTTACTCGTCATTGCGTGTTCTGTGAAGCCAATATCTGGCACAGTAGCACATCAGGCTATAGTAGAACAAGTGGATGTCCACTCTTCGCATCTTCCGAAAGGTTTGATGGTCGCCCCAGCTCTAGTCAGTGTCGATAAAAGTGGCACGATTCCTGTCCAAGTTGCTAACTTTAATGCAACCTCGTACCCCAGTTGCCAAGATTTCCAAAGCCTCCCCCGAATATGGCCCTCCCCACATCTATGCATCCAAGTCCGAAGTGCATGTGCAGGATGAACCAGCAACTGATGACACATTGTCGGAACTGATGTCAAGAATAAGCATTGGCGATGACATAGATGATAGACAGCGTCAAGAGCTCAGAGAGTTAATCAGTAGATATCGAGAGGTCTTCAGTATGGATGATGATGACATGGGTTACTGCAACAAAATAGAGCACCGGATCATCACCCATGATGATATACCAGTCAAGGTTTCCCACCGACGCATCCCTCCCCACTTTATGGCCTGAAGTGAGAGACCATATCGAGGCATCCCTCAACCGTGGGATCATACGAGAGTCCTCAAGCCCATATGCCTCGCCTGTAGTCCTTGTGCGAAAATCTGACGGAAAGCTGAGAATGTGTGTCGACTACAGGGCACTCAATGCCAAGACGCACAAAGATGCGTACCCACTCCCCAGAATAGACGAAGCACTTGATGCCCTTAATGGAGCGCAATATTTCTGCAGCTTGGATCTCGCCCATGGCTTCTATCAAATTCCAGTCGAACAGAGGGACATTGAGAAGACTGCATTCCGGGTTGGTACAGGTGGCTTGTATGAATTCACACGCATGCCATTTGGATTGTGCAATGCCCCTAGCTGCCACCTTCATGCGGTTATGGACAAGGCATTCGGTGACAAAAATTTCCAGTCACTTATTGTCTACCTGGATGACATCCTAGTATTCGGCAAAACCTTTGAAGAGACCGTAGAACGGCTACAGATGGTCTTGCAGCGACTCCAAGAGTTTGGGTTGAAGGTGAAACCACAGAAATGTCACTGGTTTTCAGCAAAGCTTCGGTACCTGGGACATGAAATCTCGGCAGACGGTATATCCCCAGACCCGAATAAAGTGAGTGCCATCACCGAGTGGAAGCGGCCATCGACAGAGAGAGAACTCCGAAGTTTCCTGGGTTTGGCAGGTTACTACCGCCGCTTTATTCCTGGATTTGCCAAGGTAGCAGCGCCACTCCATGCCCTGCTAGGTGGCACTGGAAAGAAGGCCAAGAGAAAGGCATCTACGTCTGTGGTAATGGCCGATGTGTGGGATGAAAAATGCGAGACAGCCTTCAAGCAGCTAAAGGAACTCTTGACAACGTCGCCACTGCTAGGTTACCCGGACTTCACACGGCCATTTATCTTAGAAGTGGATGCCAGTCACCATGGCCTAGGTGCGGTATTGTCCCAACAACAGGAAGGAGGCCGCGTTGTTCTTGGGTATGCAAGGTTTGCGCGGAAGCGAGAAGAACATGCAAAATTACAGTAGCATGAAATTGGAGCTACTGGCATTACGATGGGCCATCACTGTCAAATTCCGCGACCTTCTGCTGGGAGCTGACTTTGTTGTCTACACAGACAACAACCCTCTTAGTTACCTCCAGTCCAGTTCCAGACTAGGAGCTACAGAAACACGTTGGGCTGCTGAACTTGCACAGTTCAGATTCACAATCAAATACCGATCTGGACGAAGTAACCAAAATGCCGACGCCTTGAGCAGAAAGGTTGAACATGGAAATAAGCCAGCCACTGTTCGGTTCGAGGAGACCACTGCAGACCCAACGGAATGCATTAAACCCAGCACAATTACTCCCCTCCCGTCCAACCTGAAAGCAGCCATCCGAAATAGCATCTCTGAAGCTGGGTTGAACGAAGTTCGCAGCTATACACCCAAGTAGCCCCACCCATGACAACTTCCACAATCCCCTCTATCCCTAACGAAGACATGTCAACAATGCAGAAGACTGACAGTGACATTGCTCGACTGTGGCACTACTGGGAGAAAAAGAAGAAGCCATCTTTACATGACCTAGCACAGGAGTCGCGCACTACTCGTAAACTCCTTCGTCATTGGGACCGTTTAACAGAAGAGAATAACATACTCTACAAAGAGAAGCTTGAGAATGGGTTACCAGTTAAACAGCTTCTCCTTCCTAGTGCCTTACGGCAAAAGGTGATTCATGCGCTCCATGATGAAGCTGGACACCAGGGTGTAGAGAGGACGACCAAGCTTGCACATAGGTGTTTCTGGGCTGGGATGTCTGCGGATATAGAGACACACTGCAAGAATTGTCAGCGGTGCACTTTGGCGAAAGCTGGTAAAAAGCTACATCCTACTATGGGGTCCCTTATTCACCGTCCTTGAGCCAGGCACCAACAACGTTGAAGATGTGCTTGTGCTCACAGATGTGTTCACAAAATTCACACAGGCGGTGCCATGCAGGGATCAGAAGGCGAAGACCGTTGCGCGTGTCCTTGTCCGAGAATGGTTTGTTCGTTATGGTGTTCCCCATCGCCTGCACAGCGACCAAGGGCGGAATTTTGAGTCGAAGATTATTCAAGCACTTTGTGAATTGTATGGAATTTCGAGATCTAGAACAACGCCGTACCATCCAGAGGGCAACGGGCAGTGCGAGAGATTCAATCGTACTCTACATGACCGATTAAGGACCCTTCCACCGGCACAGAAAAGACGATGGCCGGAATTCCTGCCTGAGCTTTTGTATGCCTACAACACCACGCCACACTCATCAACAGGTTTCTCGCCACACTATCTCTTCTTCGGGCGAGAACCCCGACTCCCAATAGACCATCTTTTGGGTGTACAAAGTGACGGTAGTGGATCAGACAACCATGACGACTGGATCTCGCAGCATCGCGAGAAAATGCGGTTAGCATATGGCATGGCACTAGAGAAAATGGAGAAAGAGGCAGCCATGAGAAAGGCCAGGCATGACCAGAAAGCAGATGACACCGACCTGCTAGTAGGCACCACAGTCTTCCTCAGAAATCGCGACATGAGAGGGCGTCACAAGATTAGTGATGTTTGGAACTCTACTCTTTATAAAGTGGTAGAGAGACCCAACCCGACCGGGCACGTATACAAGGTCGCCCCACTTACCGGTGATGGAGAGAAAACATTGAACAGGAGAGATCTGCTAGAAGCACCCGCTTGGGCCGTGCACGATACGACCAATGACGTCCCACAAGCCAATCAGCCGCCGTATCCAATCGCCAATAACCCGACAAAATCAGAAGAGGATGACATACTCATATACACAGACGAGTGTCAAGGCAACACAACCCCCATGGTAGAAGTAGCTGCTACGGAAAAAGCAGGGGAGCACCAGCACCATCCGGACATCCAAATTCACGGTCAACCCGTAGAAACACACAGTCCACCCGCGGAACCTCACAGTCCACCCGCGGAACCTCACAGTCCACCCGCGGAACCTCACAGTCCACCCGCGGAACCTCACAGTCCACCCGCGGAACCTCTCGAATCAGCCCCACTGAGACGCTCTACTAGGCCCACAGCTGGATGCCATTCCAACCCCCACCACGAGCCTAAAACGGCAGTCCAGTCTGAAGTGCCAGTCCAGACAACACTAGTGGCCCCAGCGATCGACCCACAAGTCCTAGCAGAGATGTCAAGGACCCAGTTACTGCTAGCACAGATGCTTGCTGGGATCCAGCCAAGATGATTTTGTTCTATTGTATTTTTTGTTTTGTATTAACTAGTTAATTTATCTAACATTGTACGGGTTGTCGAGACGCCAACCATTAAGCAGGGGAGTATGTGACAGGTCAACCATGTATATCTTGTATAGCGCCCCCACACAACCATAGTGCTCACTCTTATCCATGTATATAGTTGAGCCTTTGTCTTTGTGCATCACTTTCCACCACACACACCACACTGTTAAGGTGTTACCAAATGTATGTCCAGAGTTTATGAAGTCTGCAGATAATAATGAAGTTTCACCAGATTAAGCCTTATGTAAAAGTTCTCTCTGCGTGACTGTTTCCTGATAGACTGGGTTTTTTTATCTGCTACACCATTAAAGAACCAGACACATTAATGTACACCATCCTTGCCGGTTGCATTTTCTGAGTGTCACACGAAGGTTCCCGAAGTTACCCGAATGCACGTCCGGTCGTCCGGACGTTCCCGCTTAATTGTCGGGTACAATTCGTCATTGTTTCGAGAATTTGAATTGACGTCGCGTGCACGTACACCCACGCGTGCCGCTGCGTGTGTATTTGTGGTGATGCCACGGATTTAAAACTACGCAGTGGCTATAGTTACGGTAACCGTATGAACTGTACAGACAAGGTTTGAATTTTCTTTTTGATGCTACTGCTAGCCTACATGTATATTAAAATGGGCATATTTAATATTTTAAGGTTAATATATTAAATTTGTATTGGTCAAATAAGGAATAACCCCTTTCAAATTGTTGTACTCTCATGCTTTTAAAATTAACGGTTATGTGCTCCTAAAAATAAATGCATGACGTAATGCTTAAAGTGCTATTTTAAACACGACAGTAGCCGGTCCTCATATTCAGTTGTTGTATGTGGAGCGGGAACATATTCAGTCGTTGTATGTGGAATATGTGGAGCGGGAACCAGTCTAGTGGTCATGGAACCTTTTAGACTGGTTCCGTCCACATATTCTACACAGGAGAATATAAGTTTTCGCAATAAGCGAACCAATCTATAGGGATCGGGAACCAATCTAGGAACTTTTGTCGACCGAGAAAGTTTCCCGACCGTTAATTTTCTGAACCGTTCCATACGCGGTCGGGGAACTTGTGCCGAGCGATGGCGATTCTCCCTGGAAAAAAATATTCGTGCCACTTGCGGAACTCCTACCGCAATTAATGCGCGCACTGCGTGGTTTTCATATATTGTTGATGTCCCCCAACGTGGCGCGGCCCCTAACGTGGCGGGCTTTACTTTCCGTTCTCTCTTGGCGCAATAAACAATCTGTTGCACTTAGCATTAAAATGGAAATAAGGTTCTCAAGTACCTTCATAAATTCTAAAACTGAAATACGGAGAAGAATCATTCAGTTACTAGAAATTCACCGGAATGTGAAGGCATCGCCGTTCGCTTCAGGTTGTCATGACACCATACACGGAAGCCTGTAATAGGCATTTCACGTGAATAAAACCAGGCATACTGGCGTTGTGTACAGTGTCACAGTGTGTGCGTGCAAGTGGTCTTTGTGGGCCATCGTAGTAAGGCATCAAACCGTTTCAGCCAATCAGCGACACACTCCACGTTAGGGGACAGTCCGGGCGATTTCGGGGAAAAAGTGTTCATCGTTTTGTCCTGATTGTTTGTGTTATGTTGTACTTGTTGATGAGTCAAAATATTAAAGTATTACTTTTTCTTGGAGCCTATGATTTATACTACAAGGTGTGTAAGTTTCAACTAATTCTGTTAGGGGGTTTTGCTATAAGGTGAGCGGATTTCCAGTGAGTTGTCGAAGTGCGCCAAGTTAGGGGACATCACTATACTTCAAGGCCTGGGGTTATCTCAGAGACGAAAATAGAAGGTCACATGTATAATTTTATTAAATGTTTGTTTAATTAACTTTTCGCACAGGTAATAAATGTGATTTTAAGAATTTTTAAAGTGGACCCCGAATCGGTAAGTAAAACTGCTAATTTTGACGTGGAGTCAAAATGGTACCCAAAAAAATGGTCGTTGCATGTGCTTTTGGTCCAATGCGTGGTCTCCTGAATTGGATGAATCTCGCACCGTACCGCAAGTTCTCGAGCTAGTATAGGTCAACTTATTTTATTTGTGTGCGTATGTGGAATATGTGGTCCGGGAACCAGTCTAGTAAAATGTATCACCCTTTGAAGCATGTATTCTACGAAACGGCCAAGTTTGTAATTTCTGCCGTCTTAAAAAAGTCACTCTTATTCATATTTTCTGTATTTGATACAGAGCAAAACAATTAGGAGTAAGTGTTGTATTTTATCAGTGATGTCTCTTAAGCCAAGAGTTGTCAACTTTGATCAGACCTGGGAGAGGTTGCTGGAAACAGTCAGGGGAGTCATACAGCTTGGAAATGTCAAAAGAAAAACGTGGAATGATCGCTTCTCGTATCCTTACAATTTTAAAGCAGCTAAACTAGATTAGGCGTATGCTGGAAGGGGATACATTATTATTATTATTATTATTTATTTCTGGTACTAAAACCAAGGATTCCTCAATAGTGCCCATTGCACTGTCGCTCGCGCGGCAAGCGTGAGGAAACCCATGATGAATTAGATACGGCCAGAGACACCGGGGAATCCCTCCCCTTCTCTTCACGAAGAAATGCTCTGGGATCTTTAAAGTGCGTTACTTTACCTAACACACCGGACCAACGGCTTTACATCTCTTTACATATCCCTACTTTAGAAGGCTAAAAGTGACTCTATGACGTTAACTTTTGGACAGGAATATGTTAGTGATTCACCTAAAAAAAGAAAGAAAAAAAGGGCGGGCCATCGCATGTTCAATGTGATGTTGTTTACATTTGTTTTGTGAAAACAAACGCCTGCTCGCATGTTGCTCCATGGGTTTACAGTCAACTCGACCGTCGTACCAACTCGACCGTCGTACCAACTCGACCGTCGTACCAACTCGACCGTCGTACCAACTCGACCGTCGTACCAACTCGACCGTCGTACCAACTCGACCGTCGTACCAACTCGACCGTCGTACCAACTCGACCGTCGTACCAACTCGACCGTCGTACCAACTCGACCGTCGTACCAACTCGACCGTCGTACCAACTCGACCGTCGTACCAACTCGACCGTTGTAACCGTTGTTACAATTAACTGCAGAAGTCAACTCATCCGTGTGTCCTACTAAACTAGTCAGAGTCAGTCAGCATATGCAGCATACCCCTGGGGCCAAGAGCTTCATTAATCATTATCATGTCAATCATACTACATACAGCTAGCTGGGTCTATGATATAATGAACAACATGGAGCAGGGATGGAGTTGCGGCATGTTATTCCCTTCACTTAGCGGTCCAGTTGGCCAACGGTCGAGTTGGTCCGACGGTCGAGTTGGTACGACGGTCGAGTTGGTACGACGGTCGAGTTGGTACGACGGTCGGGTTGGTACGACGGTCGAGTTGGTACGACGGTCGAGTTGGTACGACGGTCGAGTTGGTACGACGGTCGAGTTGGTACGACGGTCGACTTGACCTGCTACCCTCCATGCTATGCGAGCAGGTGTTTGTTTTCACCGCGCCTGAGGTCACAGAACCGGAACTTCCGGTAAAGTTGCGACCCCTATACTATAGTCGCTATTAAGTCTGTGATGACCTCACCACCCTATATTGAATGGCTGATGATCTGAATAGGGTGGCGACTGACCTCACGAACCTGGCGACTATGCCGACATTTACGTTATTGTAAAAGCCAATATTTTCGCGGATGGAAATTATGTTTTGTTTCAGGGATCGCCACAATTGTTGCAAACAATATTTTCGCGAGTTGTTATTTTCGCGGGCTCTGTCTGGTGCGCGAAATGCGCGAAAATAAAACCACAGCGAATATTTCAGCTTTTACAGTAATTAGTTTACATGTGTCAGAAATGTAAAATGTGTCAAAACTAAGCTTGTGCGGTATTTTAAAAATACCGATTAATTATTAATGGCTCTCGCTGAAATACCGAAAGAATTTCTGAATGCATACTGTAGGTACTTCAAAATGTTCTTCACACCCTTATTGTTTTACATACATGTATTAAAGTAAGTCAGTGTCTCGGTAATTATATAATATTGGATGGCTTTTGGGGGTGATACAGTGTTCTCCACAGGTCCAAATTCTGTCCAGCCGCGCCGAAGTCGCTCAGCGGGGGGTGGGGGTGGGGGGTCGTAGCTCATGTACTGTAGAGAACTGTACTTTCCCTTAACTTCATCTAACACTACAGTGATGTCTATGCATTGTGTGTTGCATGTCCAGAACCGCACAGCAGTCACTTGTATGAGGAAACAAAAGTCTTTCTGGAACGACATGTACAAGCATTACATAAGGTAATTACATAGTCACTCAACATGTAAGACTCCGTTCACATTACATCCCTCAAGGCCTATTCACACTGGAGAGCGGTAACGGGATTCCGCGCGGTAAAAAATATAGACTACGCGGTTTTCTATTGGACCATTCACATTGAGAGCGGGAACACCGCCCGGTTGGACGGTAAACCGCGGCGTTTAGAAACCAGAGCGATTTTTTTCAACAATACCGCGCTGAGACTGTGCGTCGTGGCCAATCAGCGTTCGCGTTGGGTATGACGTCACGCACTGGCCGAGGCCAGCTGTAAAAAAATGGCGTCCTATAGGACGCCATTTTTTTATACGCAAGCAACAGCACCGAGAGTTTGATCCTGGAAGTTCAGAAATATCCATAGTTATATGACACGAGTTTGGAAGCTTACAAAGATGCTGTTAAAAAACAAGACATCTGGGAGGCTGTTGGTGTGAGAGTGGACATGCCAGGTAAAAAATAACAAGGATTTGGGATCATTTGCAGTACCACATCATGCCTCGCTTTGTACGTGTAGTAACGTTGCACGTGCACAGTCGTACCGTACTATACATGTACATAGGCCTGTGCCCTTTTCTGAAGGATTTCATCATGGTTCCATGAACACAAATTCTTCGCCTTTTCTTTTCTTTGGCACGTAACCTTCTCGCCAATATCAGAAGTAACAGAGCTTCGTCAACGCACCGGCGATTTTTCACGTGGGACGCCATTGTTTCATGGGAGTAATTTGCATATACCGCACGGGTTCCGCGCTCTGTATGAACGGGTAATACCGCGCAGCACACCGCTTTCCGTTGCCGCTTTCCGTTACCGCTCTTCAGTGTGAATAGGCCTTTAGGTGTAAATCAGATGGAATAATATAAACTTCGGGTTGAAAAACGGTCGCGATTTGGAAATATTAATCCATGTTGAGCAATGCAGTGTACAATATAATACCAGATTGTGATTAGCTCTCCGTGCAACAATCCTGACGACTTGTAAGCGGTGTGCTGATTGGCTTTGCAGAAAACCCTGCCAAGTTCAGCAGTGGTTAGAGCGGACAAACTTAGTGGGGCGCGGAAACCACTGCGAAAGGAGTGTACCGGTACCCCTTTTCACACTTAATAGTAATAACATCCTTGCCCCGAGGAGAGTGTCTCACCAATTTTGATGGATATTTCACGTTATTTTGAAACACCCCTTTTACTTGCCAGCTTTAATTGCACTTGGCTTACACGTCGGTCTTTCCACGCTAATGGGCCTATTTGAAAAATAAGTCAATAATTCCTTTCAGATGTCTTCAGTTTATCTCAAACTTAAAGAAATTTAAAAATGTCACAATTTTGTCTGTCCACCATTACATACGTATACATATGGAAAATGTGTACACAAGCTTTACAGAAATGTATGTTGTGGCAGCATTTTCTCACCTTTTTGGGCAAAAGTTATCTCCTGGGAACAGTACAAGGGAATTTCTTTAAGTTTGAGATAAACTGAAGACATCTGAAAGGAATTATTGACTTATTTTTAAAAAAGGCCCATTAGCGTGGAAAGACCCACTTACATGTAAAGCACTTGGTTTTGCTACATTTATTGAAGGATGCAGTGTGTGCAGGTGACAATCTTCTAAGCATCTATCACAGACATTGGCAAGTTTACAGTAGAGGAGCCAGCTACTTGGATCAATTGTATTCGTAAGTTTACTGCTTGAGGCTAATATAATCTTTCCAAAGGTATTCAAGCAGGTACATGTAGCAATCTTCATCAGTACGGTATGTACTTTTAGAAAGCTGAAAGTGATTGGCTTTACTGCAGTCTTGCTGCAGAAAAGGCATTTTTTTCCCTGATTTTTGTTTGGGGGGTGGGGGGTTTGGAGTGGGGGTGGGGCTTTTCCCACACTGAAGAAAAGGCATTGTTTCTGTTACTTTTGTATTTTACATTTCTGTAGTCTTTTCACAAAAAATGCATTGTTTTAGTTCTATTTTTTCCCATCTCTCAAGTCCCATAATTAAGCAAGTATGTACAGTTGAAATCAGAAGTTTACATACATGTACACCACTACCATCATCATCCAAAATGGTAAACAGGACTACCTGAACCATTGCAAGGTGTGCAAGCTGTGTTTTAAGTACTGCAAGCATGTGAGGAATTCCACAAAATCACGACTTTAGTAAAGACTGTTACAAAAATGGTGACAACGCAAGTTTAAGCACACCAGTTTTAACACAGTTGTATGTAAACTTCTGACTACAACTGTACGTAGTCCTTTTAGCCAGTTTTTACTTGCATACATGTACAGTATAGCTGGCCTGTGTAGAGTAGCCGAATTGAACCGGCTGCTCAACACCGGCCAGCTCAGTGGTGAAGTGGTTAAGACGTCCGCCTTAACCAGGCATTTACCATTCATTCATACACAAAAACCAGGTTTTCTGAAGTGAAATTTCTAAAAGGCAGTTCATCAACATTATTTAGCTATGTAAAGCTGTTGTTCCTGTTTTTGGAAGTTTTCCAACAATGTCATCTGTCTTAAGTGGTGTTCCCATTGGACTATTTTTGGTTAAACTCCCGTGGTTGTGCGGGAGAGTAACAAAATTTAGTCCAATGGGGACGCACGGAGAATTAGCGTCCCTGTAAAGTTACCGCGTCCACGATGTAAAACGTACAGGGCGAGAGAGGCCGCGGAAACTTTCCGCTCAACCGCGGGAGTTTTACAGGGCCCTCGAAAAGTCCAATGGGAACAGCACCGCCCTGTAGAACTACCGCTGCCGCTGTGTAAAATGCCAAATGAATGACGTCACTTCCTGCATCGTGCAATCCCACCACACATTGCGCGAACAAATTCTGGTTATTATGTACGGGCCCTGTATGTACGTAGGCCTACGCACGTGTTTTTTCATGCTCTTTTAATATAATGGCAAGTTTAATCGAAGTTTTAATTGGGTTTCGTGCAGCATGCATACAATAATAATTTCGCGCCAATATGTGTATCGCATGGCATGTCAAACATCCTGTTAGGTCAAAGGTTATGTAAACCACGCCCTCAATTGACCACATATGGCCAGCCGAGTAGCTAAATTTTCCGCTCGCGTCGTGTAAAATATATGGTAAGTGGGAACGCACGGGAGATTTACAGGAAGGAATGTTTACAGGGAGTCACGTAAAGTTCCCGCGAGGGTGCGGAAAAAGAAGTCCAATGGGAACACGCCTATAAAGTTATCACACAATTGATTAAATGTACATTCCAAGTAACAAAAAAACTTAAAAAGCAGAATGGTGTTTTTAATAGTATACAAATATTGACTGCAATGAGGGAGCATGGTTAAGATTATAGGCCCAAGGTGATCTTGAAGCCATGACTACATGTATACCCCAAGTCGGAAGCTGAGGGCATAATCATTGTTATAGAACCTGTTAAACTGACTATGCCCGTGGCATCTAGTCAAAATTCTACACGCACGGGGTCTAGCTACATGTAATTCAATGCCCCCACTTTTAACCAATCAGATGACAGGAATTTACGCATGTATTGGTATATAATGTATATTATAACACCACAAGCCATATACATGTATGGTGCATAAGGCCCGCTTCAAACGTCGCGCTTATGCTGTGTCGAAATAAATTCAACTTGGCACGACGTTAGCACAGCAGTGGCTTCAAACGTCGAACTTAATTGCAAACTCCCAGTCGAGCTTAAATACATCCAACATGGCGGATGAGTATTGTGCATGTCATGGCCGTTGTACACGTGCGTTTTCCATTCTGTCCATTGTACGTAGCCATTTTATTATTTTGATGCACTTGTTTGTTGGTTATTTCTTTACTCACATACGCGCTGCGAGCATGCGCATTCCTAGTCGGAACAAAATTGCGGACCAACTTCGAACTGGATTTAAATTCGACACGGCAGAAGCACGACGTTTGAAGCAAAGCCGTGCTTGTGCCGCACTAAATAGAGTTAGCACGACAGACCCTGTCAAGCTAAAATCTTCTGCCGTGTCTAACTCATTTTGCCGAGCCAAATGGCTTCAAACGTCGTGCTTGTGCCGTGTCGAATTTAAAAAATCAAGTTAAATTTAATTCGACATGGCATAAGCGCGACGTTTGAAGCGGGCCTTAGTTAGCTGTTGACTATTTAAAATTGACTAAAATTTGACTGTTTCTCCGGTAGTTACTTAAATCAGCAGTTTATCAAGAGGCAGAAAACGAGTGAAGCAGATCGTACCTTTGGCTTCTCTTTAGATGCAGGGGAAGAGCAACTCATGGACATTGGTGAGGTAGTATACTCAAATTATCCCTATAAACTGTCAACTGAGGCACATGTACATGTACATACATTGTATGTGAAGAGTTTCATTGCAAAACGCTACATGTATATATCAATTTTTTGGCATTTTGAGAAAACTGCCATTTTGTATTATTACTAGGCACTGCAGTCAATGGCAAATTCAAATAAGTAAAAAAAAAAATTTGTGGGATATAACACAGTTTGTTAATCTATTTCTGCAGGATATTTGCCAACATTATTATTCTGATATGTTACAAGTATGTCATGCCTTTTTCCAAGAAAGATACTCGGGGTCTTTTAAGTGAATTTGGTTTAACTTTACATGTAGCTTTGTTCTGTGCATTTGACATGACAAAAGGTGGTATGTGTAACCGCATTCAGTTCATGATATGGCGAGTTAATAAGCTTGACTCTTTGCAAGTATGAAACACATTTGCAAATTTCATTTTGTTGTCTGTACTTCCTTTAACCAGCTAGCGCTTGATACATGGAAACAATCGATGATCACCCCATTACAAAGAAACCTACACGAGTTACTTCTCAGGGAAATATTGAGGTAAAAGTATGGCAGTCTTCAAGTATGTAGGCCCATGAAATTAAATAAGTCCACAAAGACTATTTTCTTTTATAAAAGAATGATAATTGAAAATGAATTGATGTAAATGTGTGTGCGCAAATGTTTTTAAAAGCATGCCCTCGTGTGGAAGAAACTTGGCCCTCACTACTGTGATAAGGCTCCCACAATAGGTTGGCGGCTTTGCAAAATTTCTTGAAAGCGTTGACACATTTGTTCATTGTTTTTTTGGAACGTGAATGGGGTGCTAAGCTAACTTATACACGAATCCGATAACTAAGGACTCATTCCCTGCGCGTCCGCCGTAACTGGGGGCCATACAGTCCTATGAAGTGTGCTTTCTGTGTTGTTAAAATTGAATAGTGCACAATGCACCCCGCACCCCCCCCCCCCCCCCCCCCCCCCCCCACCCCACCCCACCCCCTTGTGTGCACAGGCTTCAACAAAGAATGCGCAAATTGTTCGAAGTGACAACATAATGTAACGTGTACAGTTCATGACACTGGATGGCCCCCAGTTATGGCGGAGGTACAGAGAACAGGTCCTCGGCTCTCGGATTTGTTTTTTCACGGGTTCGTTTTTTCAAGTTTTCCAGTCACGTCTTTAAATAATCCAAGAAAATTGGACAATCTAATGTTGAGACCTCCAGATCTGTTGTAATCACCTGTTTCCTACCATTTGACATGTTAGGTTTCTGGAATTTGTAAACAACTCATTAAATTCTAGATGTTTTCAGCATCAATGTATTTGCCTGACAGGGATCGATGTGGTGAAGACACAAATCAGACAGTTGTTCATAGTATCATCAATTCACTGGTTGAAGTCGAGCGCTACAGGCAAAAAGATCAGATGCAGGTACTTGTAGATTGCTGTATATATTGCACTTTAGGCTTACATACATGTAGTGTCATTGCATACATACAGTCACATCTATTGCATGTATTTTATTTGTTACTGTTCTTGGTGCAGAGGCCTAGAAATTAACGACGTCCACGGCGACCACTAGTTGTCGTGCCAGTTTTTTTTAGTAGCGGCAAAAAAAAAAACATTTTTTGTTTTTCTTCTGACTTCGTAGGCACGAAAAACGTTACTAAACCCCCACCTAGAGGGTGGGGTAGCGTGGGGTGGGGGGGGGGATGCAATTGATAGGTGAATTATTCTTCCCTAAACACCATAGAGATTATACACTGGCATATTGGCCAGAGTTTTACGCCCTTGCCAAGCTCGGATTATTACCAAACTTTGCCACAATATTGTGATAATTCCGAACATTTCGGTCCGGTTCAGTTCAGAAGTGCCCTGTTCAGCAGAATCTCGTTTGGTCCGTCAGTTCGGTTACAGCACTAACAATTGATGACGTCATCACTTGCCCGCTGATTATATACAGCTGTATGTGCTAACAAATAGCTGTATGTGCATTTCTGCGGTGGACATTCAAAGTTCAGATTATTATTCATTACAGTTTGACATTGGGTGATGTCCTGAGTACATGTACTCAGGACTCGGGGTTTGTATGTTTATGTTTATAATGTAGCCCTTTGTCTGTTGCCTTTTGTCCCAAGCTGTACCAGGAGTTATTTGAGAGTAAGCTGATCAAAGAGACAGGGGAGCACTACAAAAAGGAATCTGCAAACCTACTACAAAATCACAATTGTTCGCAGTATATGGAAAAGGTAAACATTATTTTTCCATCACAAGAAAACTTCTAAAGCCCCTTTCACACTAGACGAATTCCCCGGGAATTCCCCGGGAAATTGCCGGGGAATTTCGGTCGGTCTGTTCACACTACCAAAGAAATCCCCGGGAAAAAGCTTTTCCCCGGGAAATATTTACCCCTGCTCGGGAGTAGGGTTAAAGGAGAAATCCCCGGGGTTTAACGTTTTTCCCGGGGAAAAGCAACTAGTGTGAACGTCGCAGGGTTTGAACTTACCCCACCTTTTTGCGTCCACGGGTAATCTCGAAAGGTCACAGGGTCACAAATAGCGCGCCAAGTAATTCGCGCGGTAGCTTAGTATTGTGATGCAGTACCTTTCAAATGTTTCGTAAATAAATGTACAGTTAAGTACAAAACACAAATAATAACGTTTGAAAATTATACAAATAATTTTATTTTAAAGAATATGAGCAAAATGAATGGTTTTAATTTGTAATAAAAGAAGTGTCGTGAACAAGACTGTGTTTAGCTTCCTTCTCGTGTACGTGTATTTATAATGTCCCGTGTGGTTAGGTACCAGTCTTCTATTTTCTTATCCGCATGATGCGTGGCCCAGCGTGGACTTCCGCCCACAATTCATTTGGGAACTTCCTGATGGGCGCCCTCAGTTTACACATTTCCCGGGGTTTGATGGCCAGTGTGAAACGACCGTGCATATTCCCGGGAAATAGTGTCCCCGGGAGTTACCAAATGGGTCTAGTGTGAACGGTTGCTGGGGTGTTGGTGGGGTAAAAAATCCCCGGGAATTTCCCGGGGATTTATTTCCCGGGGATTGGCTCTGCAGTGTGAAAAGGGCTTAACTGGGTTGCCTGCCAGTGACTCAAGTCGACTCGAGTCCCGATTTTCACTGACTTGATTTGAGACTCGAAGGCAGTTTGACTTGACTTGGGACTCGTGCAGAGGGGGAATCTTTACAACCCTGTCTCGGTGGCTACATTTAGTTGACACTTTTAGACTAATTCACAAAACCTGTTTGACCAGGTCTCAGTGGCATAGTTGGTTCACTTTTAGACTAACTCGTGAAACCTGTTTGACCAGGTCTTAGTGGCTAGTTGACACTTTTGGACTAATTCCTAAAACCTGTTTGACCAGGTCTTAGTGGCTAGTTGACACTTTTGGACTAACTCGCATAACCTGTTTGACCAGGTCTCAGTGGCTAGTTGACACTTTTGGACTAACTTGCGAAACCTGTTTGACCAGGTCTTAGTAGCTAGTTGCCACTTTTGGACTAACTCGCACAACCTGTTTGACCAGGTCTCAGTGGCTAGTTGACACTTTTGGACTAACTTGCGAAACCTGTTTGACCAGGTCTTAGTAGCTAGTTGCCACTTTTGGACTAACTCGCACAACCTGTTTGACCAGGTCTCAGTGGCTAGTTGACACTTTTGGACTAACTTGCGAAACCTGTTTGACCAGGTCTTAGCAGCTAGTTGCCACTTTTGGACTAACTCGCACAACCTGTTTGACCAGGTCTCAGTGGCTAGTTGACACTTTTGGACTAACTTGCGGCCGGTGTAAAATACAGAATCAATACCATGTACACCGTAAGAGAGATTGGCATAAAGCAACCAGACTGTTGGTTGCAACCGGTAGGCAATAGTGTGCACCACATAGCAACGAACAGCATAGTATGTGGACTTTCTTACTATGCAAAAGACTAATTGCTCAAACATTTAAAATGTTCCAATTCAGGTACTCCAAAAACTACAAGAGGAGAATTTCAGAAGTAGGAAGTTTCTACATCCAAGTTCTTACAACAAAGTGATGCACGAATGCCAGATGAGGATGGTAGCTGATCACATGACTTTCCTCCACGCTGAATGTAGGAACATGGTACGCAAGGAGCTACTGGCAGGTATTAAACACGGCAGTCTCTTAAATGTGGCAGTTATGATATGGAGGGGGTGGGATGGTGGAAATAAATATTATTATTATTTTTTATTATTAACACTTGTTTAGACACGGTGACCCATTCAACATGTTGTTGGTTTTCAAGGGGCCGTGTATACCAACGAAAGTAACAAATATATATACGTTATATAAAACTAAGAGTATAAAAATAACTAAAATGGCAAGAAATTTTAAGGTACATAAAAAAATGTTAAGATGGTTAAGTTAAAACATAAAAAAACAAAATTAGCTTATAAGACAAATACAGTTACAATGAACTAAGCACATTCAAACACAACGTAGGAAGAAAAACAATACTGCACACATAAACAGTAACATTTATAATTAAGGGAAATGCACGATATCACACACAAAAAAACCAGTAGAAATCAAATTAATTGTGATAAAGCAGACTAAATAGGATAAAAAATAAACGATAAAAGATAATTATATTTGATAGACAGAAAATAAAAAAGATTTTACATTTGAAATAAATATATCGAGTCGATTTAACATGAGGGTAAAAACATTGGATAGGGAACCGATGAAGTAATAGTCTAAGAGTGTATAAAATAGCAGGGTCACAAAACTACGGAGTCCCTAAGCTTCCCCTTAAAACTGATAATATTCGGGAGGTTCTGTGTGTATAAGTCAATACCGTTCCAGGTAATAGCCCCTCTGTACTCAAAGGTTCTTTTATCATACCTGACATCGACTATCCACCCTCAAACCATGTCAATACTGCTGTTCAAATATTGGCGTTTTCTCATTCAGATAGACTTGAAAATGTAGCTTAGTACATACAGTAACACTATAGGTAAAATTTACATAGTTTTGTACATCTTTATATTTTAAAAGTTACCTCTGTTTTAAATTTATCTACATGTAAGTGTGTGATATTTTTCCAGATCTCGCCCGGATGTATGAACTTTTGAAACCAGTGTCTAACGGTCTTCATATCATGGTCAGCGAGTTACAAGAACACATCAAACAAACAGGTAATTATCATGAACAAATGAACTTTAAATTCCTATTTACATGTACTTCTCAGAATTGCTTGATGTGTTTTTCTTTTTGGCACATATATGGCTAATGAGCATATTATGCCAATTTACCTTAAAATTTGCAGATTATTTGAACATTGATATCTTCAGTAAGCAAACCCCTACTCAGCTGTGTGAGGTGACAAGAGTATTTGTATTAAGTTGGCCCAGTGCTACTCCTTGCCTTCCACATTATGGGGACAATAATAGCCTTCCACTTATGGTTCGAATCCCATCCGGTCATGTGGATTGGGTTCTCATCATCAGTACCTTGGGTTTCTTCAGTCCCATGGGTTTCCTCTATGCAGTATTGTGTGGGAATTTTCCTCCCACCTCTAAAACTGAAAATTTCTTCATCATCTTTCTTTACAGGTTAATTTTTTCAGGCTTAGCACTTTTGAGGAATCCTTGATTTCACTTCCAGAAAGAATTAATAATTCAAATGTTTTGCGCAGAATGCGTTACGTTCGCATACTGGTGCACCCGGTTTGGATGCACGTCCGATAGGGACTCTCTACTGCACAGTACATTATCAGAAATACGCGGTATCCCTAAAACTGGTGAAAGCCTAATTTTAGATAATAAAAAACACTGTGCTGTCTCTAAATGTATACTGAAACGCAAAAGAAACTTACCACTTGTTTAAAATGTAATGAAATTGTAACAGTTCAAAATAAAACAAACCAACAATTGCTAATTGAAACATTGGCATTTTGTTGATGACATGTCAAGTTTTTGACCAAGATACACCATCTCATCAGTTTGTTCTACAGTGAAGAACAGAAGAGGGTGCAATGTCAGTCCCCTTTCAATAGCGTGTGTGGCCACCATTGATTTGGATACAGGCAGTGTATCGTCGGCGCATACTGCCTACCAGTCTTTGATACCCGCAAATTTTGCACTGGCCTTTTTAAAGGCAACATTAAGACATCACGTGCAGCTCATTACAATCCTCCCATACCCCTTGGCTAATCACTGACAGTCAAAAAAGCTGTTTAACAACTGTGCCATGAAGTGACCATTGAAGGTTTAAGTGACCTTCAGACACCGTTTGGTCTGACAGTGAGGACACTATTGTCCACAAATAAGTTCACACATTACTACACGCAGTGTTATTGTTGCTATTTAAAGGTTTAAAAGGTGGTAAGTTTCTTTTGCGTTTCAGTATATGTATGTGGTGCATTCTTTCAGTGTTACCTTGCATGTATACTGAGCATCAACAAAAAAACCTTATCAAGATAGTTTTCTTTTTCTGCGTATTAAACGCCATCAAGTACGTGCACGCACACCCTGAAAAATGTTCCAAACACGTGCGCGTATTGCTTGAAATTTGTTCGAAGTACGGCGCAACCGATGCGCGTCATAAAAAATTACGCTCAAAATCCTGATGCACGTGACAATTTGTAGGAAGTGACGTCATTTGAACATGATCAGTTGGTAACCCGAAATTGAGCATGACATGCTTTAGTACCTTTCTATTTGTGAACTGCCCAATTTGACCTTTCTGCTGAAATAGAAGAAGAAAAAAACTTGATATAAGTTTCCTTTGACTTTCAGGAAAAAATGGTAAAGAAGTGATATTTAAATCCACAATTTTTAATGTTTTGCAGGGTTGGAGGCCGTTTCTAGGCTAAATGGTGAAAATGTAAGTTCTTTTCCCTGTTTTAATAATTTATTACTCATCCATGTTTTATTTTTTTTACGGTTCAGTTAGTTTGTAGTGCACTTGTAGGGCATATACATGTTAGTCATTGAAGGCAGCTTTGTTTTGTTTAAAGGAACACACCCGCTCACTGTTTACATAATTTAGTGATGTAGCATCATTGACAATAATTGTTTGATGTCATTGTGAAAAAAGATCATCAAAATATCCCGTAATTAACAATAAAAAGCTTAAAGATTTAGTGAAGTGAGAACTAACAACAAGCTGGTTTTATACACAAATTAAAAGGATCAAACTGCTGCAGACAAAAGGGGCAAAATTTGTTTTTATTTCAGAAAGAAGTGACCTTTTCTCTAATTTAAAAATGCTTTGTCGGGTAAGGGCGCTGTTTATCGCTGGTCATAGAGGGAACCCACAGTTGTAAAACAAAGAAAGAACATTACATTTCAAACAGTAACAGTTAGGATTGCTGCAAATGAAATACTAAACAAACTCAGTAAACTGATGCAGTTGATGATATTAAGAAGCCACTGAAAATGACACCAACTTTTGTACACAAGTCAATGGAGAATTCCTCTGTTGTCCTGAGATGACATCACAGCTTTGTTCATGAATATATAAATTCTCATTAGCATAAAAATAAAAAACTTGCAATTGCACAAAAAACGCAACTATAACATTATCTGAAATTGATCGAAATGTGTAAAACACATCATCTACTATTATTTTAGGTTATAAAAATCCTATTTCATGCGTCCTTTAAAATTAACAAAAGAGGTCAAGAGTTGGGTTACACGCTTTGCCAGCCGTTGCAACTATCGCGCGAGCCTCACGACTTTGTCGCAAACGATTCATCCTTTCTCCTGGCAGCTTTTGCTTTGCTTTGGATATGTCGCATTTTCTACTGAGGATTTCACTGGATGGCCCAGACCAACGAATAGGTTTTTTCAGTTTTCTTTGGAGGAGTTGACATTGTGATTTTTCTTCACGAATGTACTACTGCAGCAACCGGCTGTTGGGACAGTTCCGCGTTAAGCTAACAGTTAGGTGTACAGACTAAAACACATAATGACGAAATGCACCCGGTGGTCTGACTCCCTGCCCTTATAACATGTTCAATGCCTCGCTCGCCCCACGGTACCGCGCTGCAGGGGATTTTGTCTCGTTAGCCCCTACACTGTTCACCGTGGAACACGCTCCCGTTTCTCTCTGAATCAAAATATTACGTTTGATTTTTCATAGTTATTTTACCATTGTTTCATAACCTGAATACATGTAGTCTCTTTTGTCAAATACTCATGAATACTTTGAAAAAAATCGGAGCTGAATTTGGTGCAGTGCCGCAGTAACAAACTTTCATACGGCTGGAAACAAAACTAACTCGCAAAAACATGTGATTTATCCGAACCAGAAATCTGGTTCGGATAAATTATGTGACTTTGATTTTTTGAAAAATGCTAAAAAACGGCCAAATTTGGTGTTTTCTTTTCAGGATCTCTTAAGTTTATTCAGGAAAGACTTTCAGAGCCCAAAATATCCCAACAAAGCCGGTGTGTTCCTTTATTAAAAGGAGAAGCAAACCCAAGAAACAAAAGACATTGTTTGTCACCATGGATGTTGAGATTTTGACACCATATCATTTGTCATATTTCTCTATTTTATCCAATGGGGCGACACTTTTTGTGTAGAGAGTCCTATAAGGGCGACGCGGTTGGTTAGGGCGACAATTTGGCGTAGCCCAAATATTTTGGAAGTCAAAAACCATTTTTTAAGGTCAAAAATCATCTTTTTAAAATCGAGAAGCATTTTTATTAGGTGTGGAACCATTTTTTTTCGGTGGTCGTCTGGCAAAGTCTTACCGGTGGGTCGCCCCTTTGCAGCATTAAGTGATATTATTTCTTTACTTATTACCATTCTTAAACTTTGCACTCTCAATCTCTATATCATCTGCAGATCCATGCCAATTTTGTGGATGCTATCTTGAACTTGCATGACAAATACACCAAGATGATTCGTGGGACGCTCGGAAAGGACAAAGGCTTCACTATGGCATTAGATAAGGTAAACACTAAAACATTAATTATGCCTACATGCCTTTGCTCAATTAAAGACAGATTACATGATTTAAAAACTTTAAAAAACAAGAACACCACCATTATGTACACAACTAAAGAATAATGTCTGACTGCCTGAAAAATCCATGCATGGTTTTTGTGTATAAATGAATAGTAAAAAAGTTGTCTGCAGACAACTTCAAAAAAGCGAAACCAAAAAACACCTTTACTGGCAACTTCTCCCACTAAAGATACAAAAAAGAACATCACATTGTGTTTGTTACCATTGCTGTCAATAGTTTTAGTCGTTTTTGTTATCTTGTCGACTTGTGAATTAAAATTTGGGAAACTGCAAATGATGTATTGAGGCTTTTAAGGTAGTATACATGTACATGATCAGTGAACCGTTACAAATAGTTTCATCCCCCTGTGTGATTGAAGGTATGCATGATTAAAACCAACCTGAGTAAAAACCAGCTCCGTACTTTTTGAGAAGACAGTCAAAAAATTGTTTACAGTCACTTCGCCCCAAAACCAGTTGGTCTTGAACCACCTCGCCCTGAACCACAGCCTGTGCACGCAGTTGTTTTGGGGTGAAGTGGCAATTGGGCGAGGTAGTGTTTGGACTAAGTGGTTTTGGGGCGAAATGGCCTTTGGGTGAAGTGCTTCAGGGCGAAGTGGTCCAGGGCGAGGTGGTTTTGGGGCAAAATAAATTGACGTCCCGCGAGACGAAAAATAATTGTTTTGCTCATTTCTCAAAGACTATAGTACTTCATCAGACAAAACCATTTCAGGGGAAGTTTTCTACCGTCGTCGTGTTTATATTGTGTAAATCTGTGAACATTTCTTATTCCTCGAGATACCAATCATGTATTCTACCTTTAAGGACACATTTCCATTATTGAGTGTTGGCACTCTTCAAAATGTAGTCTCTATCTATAGTTGCAGGATTCAGCCCCACACTCCTTTGATTGTGCACACTTGCTTTAAGTGGGGCTTATAGAAATTATTAGTTTTAAAAATGCAAATCTGTTTTGTGATTTATTAGAAAAAGGTAAATGTACTAATAATTTTTCTTTATCAGGCATGTGCTGCAATAGTGAATCACAGATCACATCCACGGCAGCCGTGTAGATCACCTGAACTGGTACGTATGCAGTTTCATCACTCTTAAAACACTCAGCATAGCATTCACTGGCTCACCGTATCACCAGTTAGGTTTTTGGTGAGCTGCGAAGCAAATACTGATTTCCATCCATCTGTTCATCTGGTTTTTCCCCCTACAGTTAGCAAGATACTGTGACACGTTACTAAAGAAGAGTGCCAAGGGAATCAGTGAGTCAGAGATTGATGATAAGCTCCAGCAATCCATCCTAGTCTTCAGATATATCGATGATAAAGATGTCTTCCAACGGGTATGCACCACAGATTTCCATTATGAGCCAGATAAGCATCGAGTATGTTATTGAATGGCACAGGACCATATTAACTGGTTTTGGTCGGTTTGGTTGCACGATTGTTACGAACCCTTTTGAAATGAGAATGCACAAAGTCCCGTATGCCTTTAATGTGGAAGTGCCAATAACCATGCAAATGAAGTGCCCAAAAGCGTGCAAAAGAGTGCCCAAAATGCCCAAAAGCGTGCAAATGAGTGCCCAAAAGCGTGCAAATGAGTGCCCAAAAGCGTGCAAATGAGTGCCCAAAAGCGTGCAAATGAGTGCCCAAAAGCGTGCAAATGAGTGCCCAAAAGCGTGCAAATGAGTGCCCAATAGCGTGCAAATGAGTGCCCAAAAGCGTGCAAATGAGTGCCCAAAACCGTGCTAATGAGCGCCAAAACCGTGCTAATGAGGTGCCCAAAACCGTGCTAATGAGGTGCCCAAAACCGTGCTAATGAGGTGCCCAAAACCGTGCTAATGAGTGCCCAAAACTGTGCAAATGAGGTGCCCAAAACCGTGCTAATGAGGTGCCCAAAACCGTGCTAATGAGTGCCCAAAACCGTGCTAATGAGGTGCCCAAAACCGTGCAAATGAGGTGCCCAAAACCGTGCAAATGAGGTGCCCAAAACCGTGCTAATGAGGTGCCCAAAACCGTGCTAATGAGGTGCCCAAAACCGTGCTAATGAGTGCCCAAAACCGTGCAAATGAGGTGCCCAAAACCGTGCTAATGAGGTGCCCAAAACCGTGCTAATGAGTGCCCAAAACCGTGCTAATGAGGTGCCCAAAACCGTGCAAATGAGGTGCCCAAAACCGTGCAAATGAGGTGC
Source organism: Henricia sp. BOLD:AAB3569 (assembly GCA_037783545.1). Classification (NCBI taxonomy): domain Eukaryota; kingdom Metazoa; phylum Echinodermata; class Asteroidea; order Spinulosida; family Echinasteridae; genus Henricia; species Henricia sp. BOLD:AAB3569. The sequence continues at coordinate 149,705 of JBBELK010000877.1, forward strand.
CCAAAACCGTGCTAATGAGGTGCCCAAAACCGTGCTAATGAGTGCCCAAAACCGTGCAAATGAGGTGCCCAAAACCGTGCTAATGAGGTGCCCAAAACCGTGCTAATGAGGTGCCCAAAACCGTGCTAATGAGGTGCCCAAAACCGTGCTAATGAGGTGCCCAAAACCGTGCTAATGAGGTGCCCAAAACCGTGCTAATGAGGTGCCCAAAACCGTGCTAATGAGGTGCCCAAAACCGTGCTAATGAGTGCCCAAAACCGTGCTAATGAGGTGCCCAAAACCGTGCAAATGAGGTGCCCAAAACCGTGCAAATGAGGTGCCCAAAACCGTGCTAATGAGGTGCCCAAAACCGTGCTAATGAGGTGCCCAAAACCGTGCTAATGAGTGCCCAAAACCGTGCTAATGAGTGCCCAAAACCGTGCAAATGAGGTGCCCAAAACCGTGCTAATGAGTGCCCAAAACTGTGCAAATGAGTGCCCAAAACCGTGCTAATGAGTGCCCAAAACCGTGCAAATGAGGTGCCCAAATCCGTGCTAATGAGTGCCCAAAACCGTGCTAATGAGTGCCCAAAACCGTGCTAATGAGGTGCCCAAAACCGTGCTAATGAAAAGGTGCAGTTACGTGCTCCCAGTGGAGTATTCGCTTCTGGTTTTCTGTGCATGGTATGCACTAGCGAGTTCAAAGTCATCAAGTCACTCAAACTGCCTGACGCTGCAGGGATTCTAATGAGCGTTAATATACCAAGCAACACAAGAAACGCAAAAATTGTCTCCACTTTTTGATTGAACAGAGTCAATCTGAAAGTGGAAATTTTCAGCACAAAGAGGTTTTATGCAGTCATGCATAACAAAGCTGTCATGTAAACATTTTGATTTCTACTTAATGGGAGACTTTTGAAGTGTGTAGTGGCAGCAAACGAACCGGTCCTTTTTCATTGTTTACGTCACGTTGGAGCTAAAGTGCGCATGCTCAATATGACGTAGACAATAAAAACAGGACCGATTTGTTTGCTGCCACCAAGCGTCTCAGAAGTCTCCCAAATACAAAAGAAATTTTCAAATTTTGCTTAAACTGAAAATTTGCATTTCTTTTTTTGTACGGTATAGATTAAACTACATTTTTACTGCATACAGTTTATACAAAATGACAGTAAGTGAAGTTGTACTTTTTATGAACATACATGGAAAGTTACCATCCAGTGATATTTTGTATGCCACTCATAAAATGTTATCATCCTTTGTTGCAGTTTTATGCACGGATGTTGGCCAAGAGACTGATCCATGGTTTGTCAACATCCATGGACTCGGAGGAATCTATGATCAACAAATTGAAGGTACTGTATAGGGTGTTCCCAAAAATCCAGGCCAAACCTGGCAACCTCAGAATCTGTTTCCCCGAATCCTGATAGGGAATCTTCTTACCTGAAAAGTAGGTTTTACTGCATCAAGATCATTCAAGCGAATCAAAAGTTATATCATTTTTGGAGCAGCAAGGGCAGCCCTCAACTAGGAGTTACTGACTATTGACATATCCTGAACTGGGTGGCCAGCTCTTGTCAAATAAACAGAACTTGGGTGGGACTTTGCTGCACCAAAACTTAAATAGATTTTGATTTGCTTCACTGATTTTGATGAAATGAAGACTCTTTTTCTTGTGAGAAGATTCTTTGTGAGGATCCGGGAAAACATAGATTTTGAGGTTGCCTGGTTTGGCCTGGACATTTGTTTGGGACACTTTGTATACTCATCTGGCAGAAATATTTGTATTCGTGTATTGATTGCTTTCCGGTGACGTCACCCCTTCCATCCACCATTTTGGTGGGCATTTGTCATGACCCACGTGGCTCGAGTAATAACCGGCAAAAAGAGCAAGAAAAGCGCATTGGTTGCACTTACCTCTATTGCTTGAACTTGCTTTATGTTGTTGCGCCATGGCTGTTGTATCGAGAAAGATAAAAACGAATTTCTTCAGGCTAAAAATCGCGATCAAGTAAAAGCACTTTCGTTTTTACAAGCAGAGTGCATGCTCAATAATTTAAACGTATCACAACGCTCGCGTGCGGCATCTTCGAATGAAAATACGCTGTTGAGTATTTTTTACGCGTGTTCATGGCGCGCGCATGTACGCGCGTGACTGTTGACCACCACACATTCCCGGATGTTCTACGTCATCGAAAGCAATCAATTCTGCTTTGTGCATGAATTGACTGATGAACGTTATTTATCTTTACAGCAAGCGTTTGGCTATGAATTCACCAACAAACTCCACAGGATGTTCACAGACATTGGAATCAGCGAAGGTCTTAACAGCAGCTTCAACATGTACTGTCAGACCAAGCAGATAGATCTTATTGTCAACTTTTCTATGTACGTCTTAACGGTAAGTCTTTCCATCATTGACATTTTCAGGATCCTTGAAATATAGGAATGCAATGAATCGGCCTGTATTTCCTTGAATGTGGTGCTTGTTTTTTTATACTGATAAGATTTTCCATGGATTTGGCAAGTTTAGGGCAGTTGTACATCACAGTGAATACCATATTATAATTATCACAAATTCAAGTGTACGGTGTACAATGTATTCTGGCTTGTACACTTGTAGTTTAGATCTTCCAATTTCAGTCACAAGTAATAAAATAATGAGTTGCTACTGCTGATTTAATACCTAAATGAACATCAATCAGTTTACAGCCAGTGGAATTGTGTAACTACCAGTCTGCGCAAGTGAACATCACCCTTGATTCCCAGCTGTTGAAATTTGTTTATTGCAGACACGTGAAATGTCCGCGCTTTTGTGATTTCCGCATTTATAATATCCTTATTCCCCCTCTTTCTTGCATGATTCTGCTTTTTTGTTGCGCATGCCAGATTTTATCTTCCACTTCTTTTCTACCCACGGGCAAAATAATTTTTTCCTGAGCCTAAAAAGAACACTTTCCATCGACTGATTTAGTAATGTTGCGGATAAGGCTGTGCCTAACGAATTGATTATTCAAAAATTCGGTCGTCCATCGAATATTCGAATAGCATTTTACCAAATTGAATATTCGGTATGTGCTTTTACCACTCTAAATCAAACATGTCTTTCAGCTAGGAAGAAGTAAAAAACCTTTTCGACGTCATATTTGCGTCCAACCACGAGTCCAGTGTACAAGGGTCGACGATAATTGCTGCAAAAACCTCTTCGGGCGAGAGACTGCTATGCAAGTTATAACATGTAGTCTGTAGAATGCCTTTGTTGGAGTTCATTTGTATAGCTTGTGACTTGAATTGAGACCCAGGGACTTGTGGTGGTCTTGTAAAGGCTTGTGATGGACGTTTGATGGACTCGACGACAACCCTGGCTTGCAGACCATGACTGCAATGAGTCACAATGCAGACTTGTCACGAAAGAAGCGCCATGACATTTCCATTGTGTTCACACGTGTTAGCATGAGCTGGCCGCCCGCTGCGCCTCGAGTTGACCGCCTGCTACCGCTGACACATTCGTTGGCCAGTTCATAAACAAATTTTTTTTTTCACACTCATAAAAGGGTACTGACACATGTTATTTTAAACTAAACTGGTTCTTGTGAACATGGAAAATGGTGGTGAAAATGTTGACATACATGTAGCACAATATGCTGTTGTTTCCAAAGCTGTTGAAGCACCTCTCTACGCGCTGATGCCTGCCCCCTCCCCAAAAGCCCCATGACCGTGCCCCTTCCGTTGTTTTTTTAATGCTCCATTTTAATGCCTGTTATTGTAATGAACACTTTTGGTAGATCTCATGATGATGTCACTATTGTAGTGAAGTAATAACGTTCTCTGAATTTGATGTTGCAGACGGGATCTTGGCCCTTGGGCCAGACAACACTGACGCCGTTTGCAATACCGCAAGAACTAGAACAGAGTATTAGTAAGGTAAGTTTAAATTTAGGTTTTACCGGTATAATCATTCATGTTTTATTACAGAACCAAGATTTGGTATGATGCCTTATAGGGATGGGACGTTTATTTGGTTAACTGGTTTTGCCAAACGTTTAAACAAATTTAGAATAGAATTTAGAATAGTTTCAAGAGCGTTATTTGTAATTGAAATAGATTTCTATGGGGTCGTAGTAAATTTTTGACCAGATAAAGGTTATTTTTGTGGCCTAGAGGTATTGTGTGCATTGCAATTCACCAGCAACAATTTTTGGTGTCGGCCGAACGGTTAACCGACACTTGAAAGAATTGCAAACCGGTTTCTGAATTAACCGTAAATTCCCATCCCTAATGCCTAATCACCATTGAAATAAAACAACCCAACGTTGAATGAGAAAAAAAATCATAAGGGCTTTTTGTTGTTTTAGCACAATTTTGTTGTTTTAGTACAATGTTGTTTTAACACTATCATTCGTCAGCATCAAGTACATAAAATGATTTGGGCAGTAATATAACACAATTTTTTTTTCTTCTTAGTTTGAGGAGTTCTACAGTGAAAAATTTCCAGGAAGAAAGCTGACATGGTTGCATCATTTATGCACAGGTGAGGAATGCTATAGTTATTGTTATCATGACTTTCCCCCAATTATGTGAGTTTTTCTCAGTGTTTTTAAATTGAAATAATTTTTTTGGGGATAATTTACAATTGATTGCTTTCCGGTGAAGTCACGCCTTCCATCCACCATTTTTGGTGTCATTTTTCATGACCCACCTGGCTCGAGTGATTACCGGCCAAAATAGCAAGAAAAGCGCAATGGTTTTGTATCGATAAAGATAAAATGTATTTCTTCAGGCTAAAAATCAAGATCAAGTAAAAACACTTTTGTTTTTACAAGCTGACTACATGCTCAATAATTTGAACGTATCACAACGCGTGCGTGTGGCATTTTCAAATGAAAATATGCTGGTGAGTATTTTTTACGCGCGTTGATGTGTGTCTATTGGTGCGCGCGTTTATGTGCGTGACCGGTGACACCCAAACATTCTACGTCACGGAAAGCAATCAATAATTTGTCGCAAAATGAGCATGTGAATTTGTTTTATCAAAGAAAATATAAAACACCATTTATTCAATGCAAAAACCATGCATGGATTTTTTAAAGGTTTACTGAAGTATTACTGGATCTAAATATGTGGCTGAAATTTCTACAAGGCAGTTTATCAACATTATTATTTACAGTTGTAGTCAGAAGTTTACATACAACTGTGTTAAAACTGGTGTGCTTAAACTTGCGTTGTCACCATTTTTGTAACCGTCTTTACTAAAGTCGTGATTTTGTGGAATTCCTCACGTGCTTGCAGTACTTAAAACATAGCTTGCACAACTTGCAATGGTTCAGGTAGTCCTGTTTACCATTTCGGATGATGATGGTAGTGGTGTACATGTATGTAAACTTCTGATTTCAACTGTAGTTATGTAATGCTGCTGTTCCTGTTTTCCAATCATGTAATCTATCTTTAAACTCTAATACTTGAATGGTTACAGCTGAACTGAAGTTGAACTATCTGAAGAAGAGCTACATTGTGACTGCAACAACATTTCAGATGGCAGTGCTTCTCCTTTTTAACAGTCAGACGTCTTTGAGGTACAATGAATTACTACAGAACACTCAACTTGCTGAAAGGGAACTCCAGAAGACTGTGCAGTCATTAGTGGATGTTAAACTGGTAGACAGCCAACCAGAGGTAATGCATAGTTCCGATTTTGCCCGGTTAACCCCGCCCCCTTGGATATTGTTGCTATGGCTCACACGCTATCGTCAAAATGGCGACAGACAACGCACAAAGCAATGGGACTTTCAACGGAAAGCACAGATTCATTGGAGAAAACTCAAAGGTATTCATGTTTCAGGGTCGACAGTTATCTTAGAACACACCGAGTAAAGGGCCAGTAATACAGGGATGACATATCATGAAATACGTGCTTTCGTACCTTTGAACAACGAAACGACCGGCCTTGAAACCGAAAATTCACCCGGATCATTACATACAACACTATACAAATTGTATGGGGCAGAACATTGCGTGATGTTGTTGTGAGACATGGCCCTATTTGGGTGATATCTGCTAGCTCTGTTGTGATTGGTCGGCGGGTTCGGTTGATTGACAGGTCGAAACTATGCATTGATCATGATGTAGAGTCTGGTCACCAGAGAAGTAAAATAACCAAATATGGGATGAGGGGTGGTCCTCTTGAACAGCTATCAAGGCTGCCGAGTAGTTGTTGATAAACAATTTTTTTCCAAAATCTTGACAGTTTTCTCCAAATGCCAAAAATAAATATACAGCGTTTTGCGATGAAGCTCTTCGAATGCTACCTCTACTTTAAAACGTGGCTTAATTATGTTTTTGTGCACAGGATGACATTGATGGAAATGCCACTTACACGTTAAATATGGAGTACAGCAACAAGAGAACTAAGTTCAAGATCATGAGTGCAGTCCAGAAAGACACACAACAGGTACGCATCAATTAGTAGAGATGGTTGGATGGTGGTGCTGCACATGTACTTTAAAACACTGCATTCATTTCCATTTTACTGCTACACTTTAATTGACTGATCAGGTGTCATTATTATTACAGCCAATTGAAATGCAGTACTTTATGTATCTTACAAAATTCATAAATATTCAACCACTGTAGATATAAGTGTAATTTCTTTGCCCCTTAACCTTTGACATTGTATCCTATTGATTAACCCTTATCCTGCTGTAATATTTTGTGTACACTATTCCCGTGCCACTGAATATTCGGTGAGGTGACATTAAATAGACCCCAATCAGGCAGAGGGCATTTACTATGTGAAGGAGTGCATTTAGAGAAAAATGCAAAATAACAAAATTGTTCCTAATGAAATTAAGAGATGCTCCGACGGGATGCCCAGATAGCTCAGTTGGTAGAGCAGGTGTGCCAAGGACCTGGGTTCGAATCCCAGTCGGGGCACTGCAGTTTTCTCATGTTTCTAAATTCATCTCCAAAACTCTATGTGGTGACGTCATTGTGTGAAAAGACGCCCCCTCTAGTGTTTGTGCAAATTAGCGATTTTACAGCTGATTGAGTGCCAAACGAAGAAAAAAGCATTTACAATGTAGAAAGATAGTGTACTGGTTGATACTATGTTTAAAATGGGATGAATTATAAGATGCAGGAAAAATTGATTCGGGTTCCAGCATAATTTTTCTTTGTTACAGGAGGTAGAACAGACACATGTTGCTGTAGATGAGGATCGCAAACTGTATATACAGGCTGCCATAGTGCGTATCATGAAAGCAAGAAAACAGCTGAAACACAACACACTCATACAAGAGGTAATTCATAGCTATCTGCCCCTTATAGAACCTTTGCACCGGCAGCCATGACAGGGGGCAGGTTCTCATATTTAAACGATGCGACAGTAGATCCACAAAGTGCCTACTCATGCATGACGCACAGTCTCAATGTGACTGCCCCCTGTCATGGCTGTCCGTGCAAAGGGTCTATAGCTTTCCTTGCTGTTTTGATCAAAACCGCTGGGAAGAGGATGCCCTCACCATGAGTTAGTGGGAAATTGATTTAAGTATGATAGCATCTTTCTAATATATGGGGTGTTTCAAAATAAAATGAAATTTCAAGTTCATGCCCTTTAACAGCTTGTTTAGCAATAACTAAGTTATTTCACCTGTTTTAATGAAATGTCTTGTGTGTTGGGCATTGCTCTGCTTAAAGGTACACCCACAATTTTCATTCTAGAAATGTCATTTTGAATATATATGCACATATATTTTTGCGTCAACCAGATAATGTCCCATGCAAAGACAATTTTGTTTGATTTTTCACTTTGATATCTATAATCTGAAAAGAATAACGACCATGATGAAAAATACTTAGAACATCGCCATTTCTCAGAAGGTATGGTATACACTGGTTTGAAATCTGTAGAGTTATGGTTATTTATAGTCGCTAAAATGTAGAAATTCTGGTTGACGGATATTTTATGTTATTTTGAAACACCCCAAGTACACACTGACCTAGTTTCGGAATTACATTGTATTGCACAGATCGAAAATCTCTTTTAATTTTAATAAATTAAGAGTTCATAATATCTGTATGTTGATCCACAGTAGCCATTATCTGGAATTGCACATACATGTGTAGTTTACTCCTACTTGTGTATGGTAAACTCATAAATTAGGCATAGCGGACTGCCATGCTATTTTGTGCACTTGAAGAACACTGCATTTTTGTTATTACATGTACATACAGGTGCTGAGTCAAGCCAAAGTGCGCTTTTCACCCAGTGTGAGCATGATTAAGAAGTGCACTGAAATACTGATCGACAAACAGTACTTGGAACGCACAGCTGCTGCTGATGAGTATGCCTACATTGCCTGAACAAGAGATATTTACTGCAGTGCTGATATATGATATCAATGATGAAACATTGTTAACCCTGGGAGCCGCAAATGGGAGCTTCCGGAAGGCACATTTTTGTATTTTTGTAATAACTAAAAACTCTTTTGGCCAATTCCGCTCAAACTTCATGTAATCCTCAATCGGTTATTCTAGTCTGTGCCCATGTAGTAACCTTTAATGTGGAGTTCACTTACCGGTCAGGTCCATCCTGGGAAATCTTGGCCTCAAGCCCAGGCCTATTGATTTGTGTACAAACATGTTTTCTTTATATGTTCTTTGAGTAAGGCCTTTTTGCGAATTGCCTCTCTGCTATCAATAATCCTATGCTGCGGGCCCAGTAAGCAGCCGTGTCTTGAGGGAACCTGCATTCATCTGTTTAAGCCATTAGAGTATACCCAGCACGATATGTGGCAAAGGGACTCACCCCTAACGCCCCTTTACCTCGCATACTCTTCCCTTTTGTTAATGCACCAACACCCACCCGCACCCCCCCCCCCCCCCCCCCCCCCCCCCCGCACGCGTAATTTTTTTTTACACCACTGCGAGGGGAGAACAATGGGGTTTGTACCTTTTTAGCGTCTTGAGAGGAGACTATATAATAGGTTAGGGTTCAGGGTTAGGGTTTAGGGTTGGTTATTTTAAAGGAATTTAGGGTTTTGAATGCGGTCGGTTTGCAACCAGCTTCGTGGTCTGGTTAGAAGAGAGCTTGACTTGTAATCATAATGTCCCTGGTTCGAATCTATGCATGTTTGGGATTTTCCGAAATTTCTCGGTTTCTTCTTTTTCTCTAATAGTGAGAGTAAGAGTTGTCACTATTTCCAAGATTGTCACTCGAGAAGTGTCAGTCATTGGAAACTTAGACTCTATTCGGGTTGACAAATTGGGGTGTACCCCTCGCTGCGGTGTAAAACACGCCCCCCGCACCCCCCCCCCCCCCCCCCCCCCAACACCCCCACCCCCAACCCCCCACCCCCCCACCCCCAACCCCCCACCCCCCCACCCCCTCCGAAAACTGAAAGATTTTCCCTTGAAATTCCTTGGATGTTTAATGAGACACAATGGAGGAGCAATGGCGGGGGTTGGGTGGAGACCCTCTGCCACATATATTTACGCGTTATACATAGTGCCTCCCGGAGTCTCCCCTTGGAGCCTCAGTGCAATGTTTTAGGCGGTGCATCTCCGAGGGTTAAGCTGAAATGGTATCTGAACTTTCTTTTTTATTTTTTCACCAGTACAGGTGTAACTTAACACTAAAGCACTATCCTGTAAGGATGGCTTAGCATAGCACCTGAATGAAGGGTTTGCCAATAAGTGCATTCAGATTATCTGTGTTACGCACATTTACTTGGTACTGTGTACAACCATGTACGTTGACAACTGCATGAGCAACTTCTGTTGAATCGATCAAACCAAATGCATAGTTCCGAAATTGCCTAATTAACCCCGCCCCCCTTGGATATTGTTGCTATGCCTTACACGCTATCATCAAAATGGCGACACACAACACACAAACCAATGGGACTTTCAACGGAAAGCACAGATTGATTGGAGAAAACTCAAAGGTATTCATGTTTCAGGGTCGACAGTTACTGTAGCACGCACTTAGTAAAAGGCCAGTGATACAGAGATGATATATCAGGCGCGGATCCAGAGGGGGGGTTTTGGGGGTCAAAACCCCCCCCTGCTCCGACACCAAAAAATAAAATGTAATGCATTTTTTGCGTGTCCGTCTGTCCGAAACAAGCAGACATAAAAATCTGATGGGCAAAACCCCTCCCTGGTGGCAAAACCCCCTCCTGGAAAAATTCCTGGATCCGCCCCTGTATATATTCATACAAATTCGCTTTCTTACCTTTGAACAGCGAATCGCTCGGCCTTAAAACCAAAAATTCACCCGGAACACCGCGAACAACGTATGGGCAGAATATTCCGTGATGTCGTTTGTGAAGCAATGCACTTTGACCTATGTGGGCGCTGTCTGCTAGCTCTGTTCTGATTGGTCGGCGGGTTCGGTTGATTAACAGGTCAGAACTATGCATTGATATTGTCATGCTGTCTGAAATTAGCAATGCTTGGTATAAACTATGCAGTCAGTTCTTTATGTAAACCTCTCACCCATTTTTTTGTTTATCATAGAGGTATGTGTTTCTAAAGGAGACGTGGTGGCCTAGTGGATAGTGCGTTGGACTTTCGGTCTAGAAGATCCATGGTTTAAGGCCTTGGACAAGACACTTCACTACACATTGTCTCTCTCCACACAGGTGTATAAATGGGTACCATTTATACACTTGGGTGTATAAATACGGTTAGGGAAACCCAACTAATTGCTGGGGGTAAACCTGCGATGGACTGGCATCCCATCCATGAGGAGTAGCAATGCTCCTAGTCACTCCATGCCATGGAAACCGGGAATGAGTACCGGCCGTATGAGCCAGTATGGGCTCGTAAACGACTTACCAACCTATGTGTTTTTAAAACTCTATCATATCACCCCAATTTTTCCGCCAACGATCATTTGTTTAAAATTGTGTCACATTATGTTTCCCAGGACAACAGGCGAACACCTACACCACTCCCCAACAGTGCATTGCAATGTATTAAATGCTTTATCGATGACCCTGCGGAAATCATCAGCATCCAACATAGGTGGCGCTATCGCCCTAAGTACACTGATGGTTTCCTGAGCATACTTTACGTGGTATCACCATGAAGCCCACGATGCGATGACATAGTCAGTTTTCTGACTAGAAATGCCTTCCAATACTGGTCCTTATTTTCGTGTTCGAATGAGAGGTCCAGGAACGAAGCATATCATTAATAGATACATGAGCATGTTAATAACCACTTAAAAAGGCAGTTCAAAGTCCTTTGTCAGTTAGAAAAAGAGATATATGGACTAACGGGAAAACAAAATAAAAATGCTGGATTTTCTATAGGATATAACTGTTTAAAGAAAAGTGAGAGGATGAAAACATCCAACATTTCTGGCAGAAATGCATTTTTAATCAATGACAAGTTAACACATGTATAAACCGTGGCATTTTACTTGTCTTTTATGCTGTGGTTGATGATTATTTGCAGTCTGGGAAGAAGTCTACTGCTAAACCGGTATACATACACACTAACACATGCATATACCCAGGTCCGTAGGAAAGTGCGTATGCCCATTATGTTTTCTTTCCTTAAAATGTTTTAAATTTCTTTACTTAATCAATTAAGGTATGTGTATCAAGAAATATTACCTTGTAAGTAATATTATTTACAAGAAAAATTCAAAATGTTTTCTTTTTTCATGTATAATTTTAAGACACTCATTGGAATGAATAAGTACGGGCATGTTTCTGGTGTTTCAACATATCCAAAATAGCACAACTGCAGTTGGCTGCTGCCCTCACGTAACAAGCATTCTACTCAGCTGTTGGCCCGTTTCCTCCAACAAGCTCCAAAAAAGTCTGGCGATAGCTGCATGCTCCAACATGTTGGATGATGTTGGACGTTGTCTTGAGTGGCGTCCACACCATCCAACTTTTGGTCGGCCGACATTGTCGGACACATGTTGCAGCCAACAAATGTTGGCTCGTGTGGACGGGCCTTAATGAATAAATGTCGTTTTAAACTTTTTCTCTTATTAGGCCTATTGCAAAGGAAGCTAGGTAAAATCCAGTTTGCTGGAATTGTTGCCATTTTTCATTGGATTGTCATAAAACATGCACATACTGTTTCCTGGATTGTTGTTTAAATATAAAGGCTTACACCATGTCCCAAACAGTCATTCTCCTTAAAGTGGAATTTTGGTAGACTCGGCAAAACTGAAAACCACTATACATGTATCCCCTTTCACTTTGGGAAAAAAAGTATATGACTTGCAGTCTGTAGAAATGGAGTGATCAAACCAGGTTCATCAGAGATGGTTTAGTGTTACCACACTCCATCTAGGTTTCTGCATAAGCTGCTTAACGGCGGTACAGGGTGGGCCCCTGGGTGTCAGCTGTTCAGGATCATCCCAAACAAAAATTTCGATTGGGTTAATGTCGGCAAATTGGGGTATATTCCTCCTTCCTCATTATGAACCCAGGAAGGCCCCTTGTTTTATTATTGTACGATATGAGAATGATATGATACGAGGACGATAATTAAAGATGAATTTATATAAATGTGTGTGCAAGTGCATTTTTAATGATTATTATTTAATGTTAAAGGCATTTTAAAAAAAATGGCCCCTATATGTACCTCTCGAAAGTAATAATAAACTGCATATTAGTAGCGTTTCCCACAATATCTCGAAGCGCTAAACAGAGAGAAACTTTTAATTAAACAAGTAGGTTTTGAGTTCATTTCTGAATTCATCATTGATCGATGTATGTCTGATATACATTTGTACTGCGGAAATGAGTTCCATATTGCTGGTGCAGAGGATGTATGCAGAGAAATGTGGGCAACTCTTTCTGGACAGTCTAAAATGGTCGCCGGCCACCATGTTGAAATTGTGTGTGGCTTTTTAAATCACCACACAGGAAACGGTCACGGTAGATCTTTCAGCTGTGGTTCCATGCCGAAACATTCATCAAAAAGTAGTCTCCATAAACGCCACGACCAAGAAAGTCTCCAGTCCTCCGACCCAGGCATACAAAAACTCTTTTCGCCTTTTTATCATCATTATTACAGCTGGATGAGGCGAGAATTGAGCTTTTTGCACACACAGCTACAGACATAACATTCGAAAGAGGCGTTCATCCCAAAGACAACCATCTCTGCGGTCAAGCATGGAGGCGAGAATGTAATGCTCTGGATGTGTTTTTCAGCCAATGGGCCTGAAAACCTTGTCAAAGTGAATGGCATTATGAGAAATAAGCGCTACATCAAGGTCCTGCAAAAAGGCGTTCCGCAAACGTAGACAAATCTGAAGTTTATTTTAACCGGGCTGCCATACCCTCTGGTTGGGCCGGCTCCAGGCGCTGATGAGATTTACTAACTGGTCAGCGTATCATAGGTACCTGACCAGTCTGTGTATGAGGATCTGGGAACTGGAGATCCTTCCACCTGAATGGAAATCCTTCCATAAGAGGAGACTCCAGAAGCCCAAGGAACGATCGCCCGATCACGCTCTGGCTTTCCACCCCTCTAAGCTGGTCACCAACCCCTTCCCTCCACCAACCCCTCCCCTCCACCAACCCCTCCCCAACCCCTCCCCACCCCCACCCCCCCCTAATCATAAAAAAGTAATAATGCCTCTTCTCCTGTCCAAGCGGCGGCCCCAGCAGACGGGGTTCACCCGAAGCAGGTCAACCATACACCGACTGCATCCTTGCGCATTCTGTCGCAGCGAAGGGAATTCCAGCGCCCTTTTTTTATAGCTGCCTACAGTACATACGGATCTGAAGGCCGCATTCGACTCGCTCGACTGTGACGGTATTTGGCTCCTGATGCAGGAATTTTGAGTCCCCACAAATACAAAAAGCTCCTGCAAGTGCTATGCACCAGCACAACGTGCAGAGTAAAGCCCGCCGCACACGAGAGCTATGTGCTGAGCCAAAATTCATTCGTGGCCGATGGCGTGATCAAGGAGATAGCTCTCGCGTCCGGGCAACTTTCGCGAGCATTGGTCACTCGTGCCACTAAAGGCAACGTGTTTGATAATTTTGGCCTCGCGTGCCAAAAGTCTCACCGTGTGGTTCTTTCCTCGCCTTTCACCTCTGACGTCTAGGGTTCGAATCCGGGGCGTGTATGTGGATTGGGTTTGCAGTCCCTACTTGACCGCGTGGGTTTTCCCCTGGGGCATTTCTCTGGGGGTTTTCCTCCCACTTCTAAAACTGCAACTCCTTCTTCGTCATCTCAAGTTGATAATATAGTATAGTTAAAGCTAAACCCGTATAGTTGATGGCATAAAGGGCCTTAGTTGCCGAAGATGCCATAAAATATACAACAACAACAACAACAACAACAAGTGCTATGCACCAGCACAACGTGCAGAGTAAAGCCCGCCGCACACGAGAGCTATGTGCTGAGCCAAAATTCATTCGTGGCCGATGGCGTGATCAAGGAGATAGCTCTCGCGTCCGGGCAACTTTCGCGAGCATTGGTCACTCGTGCCACTAAAGGCAAATATCTAACGTACGTGTTTGATAATTTTGGCCTCGCGTGCCAAAAGTCTCACCGTGTGGTTCTTTCCTCGCCTTTCACCTCTGACGTCCCGGGTTCGAATCCGGGGCGTGTATGTGGATTGACCGCGTGGGTTTTCCCCTGGGGATTTCTCTGGGGGTTTTCCTCCCACTTTTAAAACTGCAACTCCTTCTTCGTCATCTCTAGTTGATAATATGTAGTTAAAGCTAAAACCGTATAGTTGATGGCATAAAGGGCCTTAGTTGCCGAAGATGCCATAAAATAAAAATAACAACAACAACATAACGGTGGGTCCTCCCATGGAGGTAGGACCTCCATATGGTCCTCCCAGGCCACCGGCGGCAGCTGAACTCCAACGATGCGGTTTCCCCCAAGGCATGTGATAGATAGAGGGCGCGCGCGCGAAGTTTTGCAGGTGGCATGCCCATACACGCGCAGTACGGACATGGTGCCGGTGGAGAAAGGCAACACTTCAGAAAATCTTGTTCTGTATGCTTAGCTGATTAGTTCGAAGCCGTCAGAAGAGGACCCCAGGAAAAGCTTCACCTTCTTTATTCAATAATGTCTTCATCAGGTATGAAACAGGTCAACCCTCTAACTGTTTATTAAATGGGTGCAGGCACCATGTTACGTATACCATGGTATACCATGCGTATACGGATCTACTCGGTCCCAAGGAACTCATCCCCAGGACAACTCGACCGTCATGAGAAAATGTACGTGAAGACTTGAAGTTGATGTGGTTTGTTGAGGGGTTTAGGCCTACAATCAACATAACTGTTTGCCAACTTAACTGCTGTGCTTACTTTTTCACGCAAGCCATGATCTTTGTCATTTACTGATTTAGCCTAGGCCTACCACAAAAATATATTTCCTTTCATTTGCAAAAATGAGTAATAACAATGACAATGCCGTATTATTGCCAGGCGGACGATGGGCTAAATCACAGGGCTGCACACAAACCAATACGTCACCAACATGCCATACAAAGATGCACGTTGACCGCGCAAAGGTAGCAAAACGCGGAAGCACCATTTTCGCACCGCAAATTTGCAGAAGGTTTAACTTAACAAAATTAGGGATTTTTTTCATATAGCCTACATTGAACACGGATTTGGGTGAATTTTGGAATCGATAGCTTATTCAATTCTAAGATATACTTCCCACCACCTCCATGTTCCCACTGACCCTTCCGTCGCATATGTTGCATTTCTGAGATAAATAAATGATAAAATTACTGCATAAAGTAATGCACAAAATGACGTGGCGAGCGGTCTGTGTGTAAGTGCGACAACAGAGGGCGCTGCGCGCGCACGTGAATGGTTATCTTTTACACTAACTGAAGGCAATTTTTGAAGAAGAAAACGTGATTTCTTTACAAAAAAGCAACATTTGCGACAAAAGTGCAAGTGGGAGGTAGGCCTATAACTTAAAATTACATTGTGTTGATTCCAGGAGGTAATTTCCTTAAAGGTACACACCGGCCTACTGTTTACATGATTTAGTGATGTAGCAGCATTGACAATACTTTTTTGATGGTCGTTGTGAAAAAAGATCATCAAAATATCCCGTAATTTACTAAAGAAGTAAAAAATTAACAAAAACGGTAAAATGACGGGTTATACGCTTTACCAGCTGTTGCAACTACGCGCGAGCCTCACGACTTTGTCGCAAACGATTCGCTCTTCTCCTGCTCAGGATATCTCAAATTTTCGGCAGATTTCAGATTTCACTGGACAGCCCGGACGACCGAATAGGAATTTCCGTTTTCTTTTGAGGAGTTGGCATCATGTTTTTTTTTTCACGAACGTACACCGGAGCAACACGCCCGTGTGTGTGTGTGTGCGTGCACTCAGGCTATCTGCCGTGCTGCGCGGGGCAAATATCCTACACTCCACGGTAGCCTGTCGTAGCACGCGCTCGCTCCCGTTCCCCGGACTCTCGAAACAAACAATTATGTTCGAATTTTCATACTTAATGTTTAACTTTGTTTCATACCTGTATAAATAGTCTCTCTTTTGTCAATTACTTATAAATATTGGGGTGAAATCAGAGTTGAATTTGGTGCAGTTCTGCAGAAACAAACTTTTATACGGCTGGAAATACAACTAACTCACAAGACCACATGACTTTTCGGAACCAGAATTTGGTTCCGAAAGGTCACGTGACCTTGAATTTTTCAAAAGTGCTCAAAAACAGCCAAATTTGACAGCGTCTTTTCAGGATATATCTAATTTACTCTCGAAGGCGCTTCAGAATATATTTCGAGCCCAACAAAGCCAGTGTGTTCCTTTAAAATCTTTGTTGAATGTGCAACAGTCAACATGACGGTCGATTTGGTAACAGCGGTCGAGTTGGTAACAACGGTCGAGTTGGCAAACGGTCGAGTTGACCTTGACCCTGTTGAGGATAGGTCAGTAATATAGTAGAGACCTGACCTGATCGGTGTTTCCCAGAGATGTCAGTTTTGAGCTTATGGCGTACATGTAGTCCCTATCAGTAAAACAAAACAGCCAATTATTAGGCGTGGATCCAGGGGAGGTGGGGTGTGGTGGTGGTGGTGGTGGGGGGTTGGGGGGGGGGGGGGGGGGGGGGAGCCAAAACCGCCCTCACCCACCTGCTCTGACTAAAAAAGAAACAAGTAATGCATTTTTGTATGCGTCTGTCTACTTTTAGAAGGCTAAAAGTGTTTATTTGACGTTTATATTGGGACGTTATCATTTTTATGTTACACTTTTAGCCCCTTACCTTTTGAACCCCCATTCGTTGTGTTGAATTTTCCTGCACGACCAAGATGGCGGCCTTTCTGCAAAGTGAAATTTGACCTTACAGTCAAAATTAAACATTGAAAAACTTACCATGGAAGTCCCTGGAATCTCCAGAATGTTGTACCATGGTTTATTCTCCCCGATGATTCTTTTAAACAGGAAAAAACCTAGTCCAACGTCATTTTTCTTGACATTTTCCGAGCATACTGAAGAGAATAGCGTGATTTGATGATTAACCAATTATTGCAAAGATATACCGCCCTCTTGTGGTCACCTCATTGTACTGCAGTGACGTCATACAATGAGGTGACCACAAGAGGGCGGTATATCTCCACCCTGGTTGGTTGTGCGCGTTCGAGTATTACATCCCGCTATTCTCTTCAGTATGCTCGGAAAATGTCAAGTGTACATGTGTACAAACATACATGATGTACCGGTCAAATGTTTGTTGTTTCTCTCTCTAGGAGCAAAGTGGGATCTGCAATGGTCACCCTATGACCCTGATGTCTTCCTGACATTTAACTTGGATCGGTTTGATCTCTATTCTGTGGAGTCCGATGTGCCATCTACATTGTTGCCACAATGTCAGCAAATTAGTAAGGAATTTGGCATGTATGCAAGGTTACAGGCATCAAAAGGCGATCTGCACGTTGCTTCTAAGGGAGACTTGCAACTCATCAGGGTAAGCTTATCAGGCTGACCGACTTGAATCTGTCTCAAGGCAACGTTTTAACCATTCGACCAATGAGCTGGCCGTTGTTGAGCAGCTGGTTAGAATAATTTAGCAGCAGCCAACACTGGCCAGCTGGGTGGTCGAGTGATTAAGAAGTCTGCCTAGTATGCAGGAGGCCATGGCCTGGGTTCGACTCCCACCTGAGCACGCTATAAAGTTGTTGTTTTTTTCATAGTGTTTCGGGGAAGCACTGATGAGTGCTAATCATTCAAGTTATGCAGGGTAGGGCAAACCAAACCTTAATTAATGTTCATTCTCCCCGACGCAAGCCAAATCGCATTCTCTGTTCATAATGAAGCTATTATGTAAATATTTTGATGTCAACTTGAAGGCAGTATACATCATTGGTAATCTCGAAAATCAGAAATGTTCACAGATTTACGCCTAACTTACACAATATAAACAAGATGACCATAGAAAACTTCCCCTAAAATGGTTTTCTCTGAAGTGCTATAGTCTTTGAGAAATGAGTAAAACATTTAGTTTTCGTCTCATGAGACCAAAACCATTCCGCCCAAGTGCCATTTCGCCTCAAACCATTCCGCCCAAGTGCCATTTCGCCTCAAACCATTTCTCCCGAGTGCCATTTCGCCCAAAATTACTTCGTCCAAACACTACATCGCCCAATGCCACTTCGCCCCAAAGCCACTTCGTGCACAGGCCGTGGTTCAGGGCGAAATGGTTGAAGGCGAAGTGGTTTTAGGGCGAAATGACTGCAAACCCTTTTTTGACTGTTTTCTCAAAAGTTAGACGAAGTACGGAGCTGGTTTTTGCTCAGGTTGGTTTAAATCATGCATATCTTCAATCACACAGGGGGATAAAACTATTTGTAACAGTTTACCAATCATGTATACTATCTTTGGTATTTTTTTTCATATACATTGAACACGGATTTGGGTAAATTTATCAATTGGAATCGATAGCTTATTCAATTCTAAGATATACTTCCCACTGACACTTCCGTCGCAAATGTTGCATTTCTGAGATAAATAAATGATAAAATTACTGCATAAAGTAATGCACAAAATGACGCGGCGAGCGGTCTGTGCGTAAGTGCGACAACAGAGGGCGCTGCGCGCGCGCGTGAATGGTTATCTTACAAGTGCACTAACTGAAAGCAATTTTTAAAGAAGAAAACGTGATTTTTCTACAGAAAAGCAACATTTGCGACAAAAGTGCATGTGGGAAGTATATCTTAAAATTACATTATGTGTTGATTCCAGGAGGTAATTTCCTTAAAATCTTTGTTCAATGTATACGAAAAAAATACCCTATCTTTAAATACAAAAGAAATTGTGTAATTTTTGATCAAACTGAAATTCGCATTTCTTTTGTTGCTTAGTATTCATTATGCTATAACCCTTTTTGCTCTTCTTCAATAGTGTTTTGCATGGTACCCAAAGCGTTCTTCTGATGATGTTATAGCACTTGGGCTGTCCAGTGGTAAAATCATCCTCACTGCATTTTGTGGTGACTCAAGCATCAGCCAAAATGGCATGGTGGGCAAGGAGTTTACACTGAAACATACCAAGATGTGCACTGGTTTAGCCTGGAATACAGTGGAAACAAAATGGGTACGTACATGTAACAAACCTCAAGACACTGCTGGAGATATGGGGTCGTCCATAAAGTACGTACGCATGAAATGCCGACTTTTTAGACCCTCCCTCCCCCCTGTACGCATGGCGTACGCAGTGGCTCCAGCCCCCCTTCCCCCCTGTACGCATACGCATTCCATATCTCAGCATTGGTAAAAATGGTTCAGTACTACACCTGTACATGTATAGTGCTATATACTACTACGTGTAGTACGATTCGCATGTCGCCACCTAAGTCTGAAATAAATGACAATGTATAGATTTCTTTTGCATTTTGTTTTGTTTACTTAAAATGACACATCAAGCATCATTAAACTAGAGATTCAATGGGAAAACCTAATTTGAGGAGTGAGACAAAATGTGTGGCCTGTCTAATATATTTCGTACATAAGGTCTGAAGCCATGGTCAACTTGTCCATCCTTTCCCGATTTACTAAAAAGAAATTTTCGGTTTGCGTACATACGCATTGGCTTGGACCCCCCTCCCCCCTGTACGCATGGTGTACGCAATGTCAACAACCCCCCCTCTCCCCCTCCGTGCGTACGTACTTTATGGACGGCCCCTATTGTCGCAGAATGATTACTTCTCCAACATGCATGTTTAAAGGCCCATTATCTATCACTTGTAATTTTACTTCTTGAGTTGACAAGATTCTAAAGTAAACCCTGGATATGACCGATGCATTTTCACTTTAGGACAAATAATACAAAACATTTGAGCACTGCATCCTCGGTCCAACAATTAAATGTAGTTCTTTTTTTATTTATGTAATAGTTGGCTGCTAGTTTTGACAGATACCGTACAGACAACTGCCTTTCGGTGTATGACATAAATTCTCAGACAAGTAAGTAGTGACTCAATCTTCTTTTGGACAAGTATTTAACTAAGATGTGTTAAATTTTCTGTACAGTACTTGTATCTAAACCTGGGTTTTCTACTGCCTATTTTGCCCGAGTGCAGCACCTGACCAAAATCACTCAAGCAACCTGAGCGCCTGTCCAAAATTTGACACCAAATCGTGTCATATTTTTCTCAAATATGTTACTACTCTGAAATTTCGCGCTCTTTTCCAGCGATATCGTCAAAAATCCACCGAAGTTTAGTAAACTAAATTGTTGGGTTACAGCTTTTACATAAAGTAGTGCAGTGATTACACCAACCTTTTTGCTTCCACATCCAAATTGGGTATCTTTGGATAGTATTTTGGAGAGGTACATGTATGTTTTAGGATTGTTACCGGTAGGTTAAAACGAAAACCATTTTTTTGAACAATCTGGTCACGCTCGGCTCCTTTAATGAAGAGTTTCTTGG
The DNA here is from genome assembly GCA_037783545.1 of Henricia sp. BOLD:AAB3569. Taxonomy (NCBI): domain Eukaryota; kingdom Metazoa; phylum Echinodermata; class Asteroidea; order Spinulosida; family Echinasteridae; genus Henricia; species Henricia sp. BOLD:AAB3569. Next base: position 170,593 of record JBBELK010000877.1, read on the forward strand.
GATTTAAATATTACTGTTACAGATTTGTCTGACGTTAATCCCACCCTGGAAAAGTCACGTTTTGTAGGACCCCACATGCCGCAGTCAGCTCTCCGACCTGTTGCTGAGATGGGTAAGTTTTAGTTTTAGTTTATTATTTTCGGTTTTTGCTGCCCAACACTTCCAAAGATGTACATTTTTGTTGATTCAGATTTCCCTCAATTTTGTTTTAATGTCATTCATAACCTAGAGTAATTTGTTTGTAGATATTTTATGGTTTTTTTTATGTTGTGATTGATGTTAACCCTTAGCATGCTATTGGTGACTCAAGTCGCCAGAAAATGCAGTGCAGGGGAACTGCATGTACATGTAGGGTGCAATGCAATTTTAACCTATAAGCAACCATCTTACATGTATATCAAAATATACTAAGCAGCAAAAGAAATGCAAATTTTTAATTTAATCAAAATTTGAAATTTTCTTTTGGAATTATTTAAGTTGATATCAAAAAGCTTCATTATGCATGACTGCACAAAGCAGCTGTGTGCTGAAAATTCCCACTCTCAGATTGACTGCTTTTTAAATCAGAACCAGTGTTCTCCAAGTGCATAAAATGGCTGTCATGTCGGTGCCTGCTACGAAAAATAACTCAGTTTAATAACTGAAGCACAAGTGCATCCTAAACGCTGAAGTTCAAAGCAATATTGCGCGGCTGTAACAACGGAGATGCGCCAGCGTGTTTTACGAATCATACCTTGGCAGCTTGGTCCGGTGGTGTAACGTACGTTATGGCAGGGCATGACTTTTCGTGTGGCTAGCATAGCCTAGCCAGAGACGTTAAGCTAGCAGAAGCTACGTTTAGCATGGAAGGGCGAGGTTCAACAGCTATTAGTTATTTTTACCCGGGGTTTTTACGAAATGCAAAACTGAAAAGTAAAATCCACCGCATTGCTATTTTTTATTCAAATGTATGGGTAACATAAAAATAAACATAAAACTTCTTTAAATGTTGAATAAAAAAAACGTGCGTTTAAAATAGCAAGTCTAGTCGCCCAGCCATGTGACATGCAGCCATGCACAATCTGTGCTTCCTTATGCTACTGTAGCTTACATGTACCTGCTTACCGTGTCTTGTACGTGACGGTCTGGCAAGGCTCCGTTGATCGGCCGGCCACTGTCGTGAAGCCGTGGAAAACATGTTCTTTGTTGGCTCGTCTTCGTCAACAAAGTTTCCGATGATAGTGTTTTATTATTTTAATTATCCACGTTCATAAAAAGGTACATGTACATACAGTGTACCGGTACTTACTATATATTTAAAATTAAACTGGTTTTTATGTCCTGTATTTTAGTTGAAACATTGAAAGAAATCGAGCGGTGATTTAACCGCCGGCAGTTTGCCGAGATGAAAAAAGTTTCCCACTTTTCCTTCAATATACATGTGCATACATGTATTTTTTTGTATATTTTTATGTACATTTACGTATACATTTATATACATGTACATGTACGTACATGTATATAAACCTGTGCAATCATGTTCGGTACCCTGCCACCATGCTTTAAATTTTATAGTTTGAGAAAATGCTTGCATTTCTTTTGCTGCTCAGTATATATATATTGTATTTATTCTCTGAAGAATCAATAAAAATCTACACTATCTGACAATGTCTGTCATGTCTGTCTGACGGTATGTTCGGTTGGTCGAAGGACGGCTGAACAAGTGGACAGTTGTCTTGAGTCTCCACCTTCGTATCTGCAGTTATGGGCTGGTGCTCCCCTGCTTTGTGTAAAGCAATGGGTCCATCCAGCGGTTAGACTTCAACTGGGTACCTGGTGCCCACTACTCTGATGCTCCACGATAATGTCGAGATCCTCCTCCTGGTCAATATATCTGACGGGGAGCTAGTGGCGGATCAGCTTCAGTCGTCAGATCAGCAGCAACCGGTCCTAAGATGTCTGAGACGGCCTGTCCGTCCAATATATATGTCCCTTCTGTTCATTACCTTTTCTGGACCCTTTCCATCTAGTGGCGCTACAGTATACGGGCCATTCCAAGAGGTTGGGTACAAAAAGTGTGACATACCAGATCTTAAAGTTAGAACACATCATTGGTAATCTCGAAAATCAAAAATGTTCACAGATTTACACAACTTACAAAATATAAACGGTAGTACACTTCCCCTGAAATGGTTAAAATTGTCTAAAGTGCTATATCAATGTAGTGTTTGAGAAATGATTAAAACAATTATTTTTCGTCTCATGAGACGAAAATTCACCACTTCGCCCTGCACCACTTCGCCCTGCACCACTTCGCCCTGCACCACTTCGCCCTGCACCACTTCGCCCCAAAAGCCACCTTCCTTACACCACTTCGTCCTTACGCCACTTCATCCGAATGCCACTTCGCCCCCAAATACTTCATGCACAGGCCGTGGTTCAGGGTGAAGTGGTTCGGGGCGAAATGGTTTTTGGGCGAAATGACCGTAAAGCCGTTTTTGACTGTTTTCTCAAAAGTTAGGCGAAGTACGGAGCTGGTTTTTGCCCAGGTTGGTTTTAATCATGCATATCTTCAATCACACAGGGAGATAAAACTCTTTGCAACGGTTTACCAATCATGTGTTCTGCCTTTAAATATGAGTAACATTCAAGCCCAACTACATGTACTTTAGTAAGTATATTCATTTTATAAAGAAACGCATGTTTATTGTTACACTACAATAGAAGTATTTACATCACGTTAACAAAACTACAGACCTCCAATATGTACTCGTAGTGTTAAACATATGTTGTGTCCATGTTGCGTAGGTCAGACAAATATTTCATGATCTGTGAGAGATTGGTCTGTGAAAACAACATGATTATATTGGGACACCTAGCCATATTCAGTACAACAAATATTTCACAAGATAAATAATTCTCTTTAAATAAAAGAACTTGTACATGTACCAACGCAACATGGAAACCGCTTTTATTATATACATACATGTACAGTATACCCAACCTCATGGAATGACCCATACACGTGTCCCGTTGGGAAAGGCCTGACTACTACATGTACCTTGTATGGCCTGCTTCCCCATATGTCTTGGATCTTGTTTCTTCCCTTCATCGACTAGTTGCAAATGAAGACTTTGGAACCAACGGCCAGTTCCTCATCCTTGGCGAACTCATTATGTTGCACCTGTCTTCGGTGGACTTCCTTCTGTGTATTTGCTGATGCCATCTCGAAGCCTCATTCGAGATACTGTAGTATGGGGAATAGCCGGTGATTGAGTGGGGCGTGACATTGTAGGCATAGACAAGTTTTGGGAGGTATTCTGGCCATTTTCTTTTCTTCTCAGCGGGAAAAATATCCTAAAAATGGGGTAGAGGAATTTTTTTCTTCATCTCGGCAATCTACCGCGGCGCTCAAATCACCGCGCGATTTCTTTCAATGTTTCGACTAAAAAACAAGGCATACATGTAAAAACCAGTTTAATTTTAAATAAGTACACTGTACATGTAGTATGTACAGTACCTTTTTATGAACGTAGATAATTAAAAGAATATTAAAACATGATCATCGGAAACTTTGTTGACAAAGACGAGACAACAAATAACATGTTTTCCACGGCTTCACGACAGCAGCCGGCTGATCAACGGAGCCTCGCCGGATCATCATGCACAAGATCCCGTAAGCAGGTAAGCTAGCATAAGGAAGCACAGATTGCATGTGCATGGCTGCATGTCATATGGCTGGGCGACTAGACTTGCACGAGTCCATACTGCCTTTCGTGACTGGCTAATTGTAAATGCGTGGTTCTTTTAGTTTTATTCAACATTTTTATAAGTTATATTTTTATATTTTTATGTTACCCATACATTTGAACAAAAATAGCTGTGCGGTGGATTTTACTTTTTCAGTTTTGTATTTCGTAAAAACCCCGGTTAAAAACTATTAACTGTTGAACCTCGGCCTAAAGAGGGCGCCCTTCCATGCTAGCTTCTGCTAGCTTTGTAATGTTTCTGGCATGTCTGGCTAGTCATGTGTTGCATGTCCGGCACCTGTACGTTACACCACCGGATATCAAGCTGCCAAGGTATGATTTGTAAAACACGCGGACGCGTCTCCGTTGCTACAACCGCGCATTATTGCTTTGAACTTCGACGTTTCGGATAAATTTGTGCTTCAGTTATTAAACTGAGTGATTTTTCGTAGCATGGCAGTGACCTTTTAAGCATGGTGGCGATTTTTTTAAGCATGGAGGGATTTCTGATGTCAAAAATTAAGCATAGCGGGCTGCCATAATACATGTATACACTTGGAGAACATCAAAGCATGTCACACTTTTGGACCCCTACTTTTGGGAATTAGCCTAATATTAAAGTTTCTGTTTGCACTTGCAGTACAAGCAGAGATGCTGAGTTCAATGGCTTGGCTACCACATCAACCAAATTGCATTGCTGCAGGAGTTGCTAATAAGAATCTTCGTATCTTTGACATCAGAGGTAAACACATAGGGTGGTAGCATTCACATATAGCAGTGAGAAATGTCAAATAAAGAGTCAATCGTTTTTGCAATTTACCTTTTATAATACATGTATTTTAGCTAAAAAATTAATTGTCTTGGCCACACTGTTGCCTAATAATCTGTGTAATAAGTGGTTACGGGCCACCCATAGTTGTCAAAAGTTTCCAGTTGTACAGAGTAGTATTTTTTAAGACCAACCCATTGAATCCCTGTTTGCCACATGATGCTGTTCAAAACAGGCATGCAGCTGTCATGACCGTGATCGGCCGCAGATTGGGATGCCAATGTGATAGATTTGCACAGTACATGTAAGTGAGCGATAATGACCCAGCAGACAGCAAATCATGTTTTGCGACTTTACAATTTGTGGAATGACTCGTTTATACTTCTGAAGCGTTTTTAGAGAGGAAAATGGGTTGTTTTTGTCCAGGAGTACCGCCCCGACAAAATCGTCGGATAACTAGTGGGGAACCTAGCCCAGGATATGAAGTTCCAAAAACAGGGTGAAAATTTTTGTAACAGAAAAAATCAATATTTCTACCTTGTGCTGGAAGCCGGTAATGTGCTAACAAAGTTCCATGTGTCCTAATCTTTGGGATTGCCGGGTTTAGAAATCCACTACACATCACCGAACTGCATATTCCGGAGGAAAACGGCAAAAAGTCACGCTAATTTGCTATATATTTGTGCACAAATTTTCCCAACACATAAGGTATATAGCCGGCTCGAAACGCGCAATGCGTTTTTTGTTCTCACCGCGCTCGCGCAATTTGCGGTTGCTAGGCAAGTCGCGCGCGCGCAAGTCCTTGCGCGTGAATGGAATTGCGTGGCACGCGCTTATCCAAAGTCGATGATACCGGCAGCTTTTCCTGGAATTTAACGTTGGTTCGTGCTTAAAATCCAGCATATTTTCGTCAAATTTGGTGTACATGGTTTTTAAACCTTCCGTTCCTGTAAATAAAGACGCCAAGAACATACGGACATCAATTCGACGTCCACTAAAAGGTAAAATAGCTCAAAAAATGATGTGGAAGTTTCAATCACCCTGTTTTGAGACATCGTGACCTGGACGTCACTCGTAATGCAATGAAGACGACGTCCAACCTGGGCTAGTGGGGAACCCTGCCTTCGGTTTGTACAAATGTAAAAATGTTGACATCTTTGGAAGGCCACTAGTCTTGTACCCAGACCTGCTGTGGATGCTGGCACATGAGGTCTGGGGAATCATGATGAGATCTAGAGCTCATCGCCGATTGGTTGAGGCCCGCACTGAATTTCGGTGTGGGACCCCTGCGAAGCTTTTGGCTATTATCAAAAGCACCACGGGTAAAACTCAGAAGGCTGCACACAAATAATTACCGTAACACACCCCAAATGGTCTTTACAATGTATCTTTTTCGCCCACATTACATTACGGGTTCTTATTTAGTAGTTGTCCCTCGTAAAACACGAAGAATTATCTTCCAATCTCAGTCAAATTCAATCCCAATAGGTACCGCATAGCATTTAAAACACTGACGGAGTCTAGTAGCTGTATTGTATACAGTGCCGTGGCACGTCATATCGCACAACTACTACCAAGGCTCGTTCTGTTGCTATGGTAGAGCGCTGATTTCATTGCATGACCAATGGCAGTGCACGTACTATTAACGATGGCTCACGAATGAATAATCAGCGATGAGCATTCACCGTGATTCCCCAGACCTGATGTGCGAGCATCCACAGCAGGTCGGGGTACGAGACTAGGAAGGCCCCTTACAAAATATTGCCAAACATTATTTACATTTAAAATTCACAAAATTAAAAATTTCCTTTTTTTGCTGTTTACACATGTACATGTAGATGTGGCGCGTTTACTACTCAGAGAGCAGGGGTGGATTGCAATAAAGAAAGTTAGGACGTCCTAACCCCTAGGACGTCCTAACTCTGACATCACTAAGACATCATAGATGATTTTGCCTTGCAATAACAAATTATGTGTCCTAACTTGTGTCCTAGGACACATAAAATTTAAGACACATAATATGTGTCCTAAGCTTACGTCTTTAGAAAAATTGTTTGGAATTTAATGCTCAATTCCCACAAAAGGAGCCTTGTGACTAGGATCAAAACTTTATTTTTTGATAGTTGGACTTTCTTAAACTGAGTTTTCATTGAAAGGTAGTTACGATTCAAGCTGGGCCTATGTTAATTATGAAAGTTTTCACAATGTGTTTCACGCCACTGTCACACGTACGTACGGCAGCAACGGGCGGTATGCATGCGCGACGGTATGCAAACACATCGGCTGCGATTGAAACGCCGTTCACAACAGTAAAGACATACAAACATTTAGGTCTTAGCTAAGACGTCCCAACTTTTGGGTATTGCAAGACATTTTTCAATGTGTCATAGCTAAGATGTCATAAATTCGGTTATGACCATAGGTAACCCTCAACTGTCGTTTCCCAACTAAACCTTACTATGCCTCAAGGCACTGTATACCTCACTGTATACTTTACTGTATACCTCAACGTACCTGTACCTCGCTCAGCGAGGACTCTCACAGTCCCGAGCGTGTGTGTGTACCCGATGAAAGCTAGACCAACTCTGGTCTTTCTTGGAACACAACCAGAGCAGAGCGCCCTCACGTTACCATATATATATTATTTTATCACATAGATACATCAGGTTACAAGATAGCAACAGCTACCAAATCAGTGTACGGTGTTTGTGCAGACCCCAAAGCAGAATATCGACTAGCATCATATCATGAGGGACAGGTCAACGTCTGGGACTGCAGACATTTCGACAAACCAGTATCCTTTCTATTTCAGTTTTTTTTAGGGGCAGGGGAAAAAACTGGCCATAATTGCAATAAAATGATTGCAATAACAAAACACCACACGATTTTTTTTCTCTGTAAAATGGTACCTTTGTAGGAGAACTTACCAACTGGGTTTTTAAAAAAAGTTGTCTGCAGACAACTTTTTTACCATTTGTAAAACTTTTCTGAAGTATTACTGCATCTGTACTGTATGTGGCTGAAATTTCTACAAGGTAGTTTTCTCGACAAGCTTTTCATTACAAGCGGAAATAACGTCGCTTTTAACAGTTTACTAATCATGTACTCTCTTTAAACAGGATTATATGTACATGGGTCATTCTATAAATTTGGGGTCCAATTTTTCTGTCCCCTGTTACGTCTGACATCTTGTAAAATGTTGTATTTTGTAAATTCAGGACATATTCTTTAAATGCTTTCTATTTCAAAGAGTGATTACATAAAGTACAATTCATAAAAATATGTTTTGAAGGCATGTTTAATAATACTTTAATAAATGGCAGTATGTCAGTTGTAACAGGGACAGGAAAATGTCACACGTTGGACCCCAAATTTATAGAATGACCCACATGTATGTTGACCTCAAGAACTTGTGGGACGCAGCAAAAATCATGGAGTTCTGGTAACCTTGTATAGGAACTTGCATGTAAACATGTGCAATGACTGTTATTTTGGTAGCATTTTGGCTTCAAGTCAGAATAAGAATACTCGCTTAAAAAAATATTAAAATTTCATTTATTTCTTGCATGAAAAGTTTAATAGAACAAACAAAATTGATTTTGATTTCTGTCTCGGAAATACTGGTATGCCACCGTGGATGTAATATAATAATCACTCAGCACATCCCTCCTAGTCCAATTTTGTTTCATAATTTCACAATGAAGCCAGCCAGATAAGCTTATATCCTTGACGTAGCTGTCCATGTACTAACCATCAACGAAGCGAGGCCTTTAGTCAAGATAGAATGGAGTCCCTCTCGCTATGGATTATTAGCCTCATTATCAAAGGAGAGCTCTGTAGTAAAGCTTTACAACATCCAACATGTTTGTAAGTTGCTTTCTTTTAATGTAAATGTCCAAGGGTATGCCGTGGAAGAGTACACGAATTCAAAGCCTGTCTACACGAGCTAACATTTGCAGGGCTGCCAACCCTCCCGGATTTTGGGGAGGACATCGTGGAAAACAGGTTCATTCCGTGACTCGAACCACATCTAAAAATCCCCAAGTTTGTTAATTGACAATCCAGGAGGGTTTTTATCCATGTCACGACTCACAAAATTAGTCGTTCTCCGAAGAATCTGTTGCAAAATCCGGGAGGGTTGGCAGCTCTGCATTTGTTGGCCAACAAGGTCATATTTTATATGATTGTTGGATTAGAACCTTTTTATACAGGTTGGAGAACACTGAAAAGGAGATGGGCGTAGAGCAGAAAAAGAATTACACATGTTCATTACAAAAGTAAGCATATTATAGTGCAATTGTTTTTAGTTTGAAAAATGGTTTTGTTTACAAAAATGTGTGGTCGTGGTAAACAGTTTTGCCCTTCACTATTTTTCAACAGACAGTGAAGTTGAGTATACAGAACGTCTCCTTCAACGTAAGTAGAAAGTTCTTAATACAAGTATAATAATGCCATTCTTATAGATGCGGGTGTTTATATAATGGCAGTGAATGCAAATGTGAAGATTAGCCGAGCTATCCAACAAGGCTGGATAGCTCGAAATACTGGTTTTTATTTGTTCCATGGAGCAAATATTGTTATCCATTAAAAAACAGAATTTTATATTCAATATAACTTTGCCTCATTTAATGGAACATACAGTTGAAGTCAGAAGTATAAATACATGTACACCACTACCATCATCACTCAAAATGGTAAACAGGACTACCCGAACCATTGCAAGGTGTACAAAAAATATATGTTTTTTAAGTACTGCATGCACGTGAGGAATTTCACAAAATCAAGACTTTAGTAAAGACTGTTACAAAAATGGGGTAAGCACACCAGTTTTAACACTTGGTTGCATACAGTTGCATTTATACTGCTGACTTCAACTGTATCTCTCACCTCATGCAAATATATGTAATGTACACGTGCCATTGAAATATGAACATTATACAAATAATGTTCATTTGTATACTAATTAATGTTTTCCATTTGTGGGGTGTTATGGCCGAGCGGTCTAGTGCGTCAAACTTAAGTTCCTGTACTAGAATGTAGGTTCGATTCCGGGCCGCGACGGGTTGTGGCACCTGTGCCCTTGAGCAAGGCACTCAACCACACTTGCTCCCATTCCTGTAATTGGCGGTCCCTCCGCTGTTGGATGTGGTAAATAAATAAAATAAAATATACGCAGCATAGAAAACCTTTGTTATGAAACACATTATGTACCGGTACTTCATTTTATTTACATTGCAATGATAGCTGGCAGAGCAAGGGAACTATCTACATTTGCATGGCATCCTACACATGAAAATCGTATACTAACAGTTACAGTTTCTGGTGTACTGCGGGATGTCGCCATTCATGATCGCATATCATTGGTAAGACAACTTTTACAGAATAAAGGCATTCTATCTTTGTCAAATTAATGTGCATGTTTTCTACATGCTTATTAGGAACATGTTGTGCAACTTCACTGCCCCGGAGCAAAGCTGCATATACTTTTCACACACAAAAAACAAAACTTGAGAGCATTTTTTTGGGGGTTTGCTATAGAGCATTCCCAGGACGCCTTCCCTGTACACGTCTGCCATATCTGGGATGCAGCTTTTTACAGCGCATGAACTGTGCGTTTTGCATTGTTAAATAGAACAGGGCGCATCCATAACACGCGCAACGCGCTCTTCACACTTCTAAATTTACACTGAGCCTCTTTGCGCATGATTGCCACGGGCGTCGCTTTAAGAAAAAGCGGTGTGAAAGGAATTTTGAGTGAAACGATGCACCGAAAATCACTTAATTAAGAAAACACTTTCCGTCCCACCGAAAACTATGGACATGTTGGACAGAAAGTGTCTTCATAATTCAGTGATTTTAGTGCATCGTTTCACTCAGATTTCCCTCCACATTACCTTTTCTCAAAATGACGCGCGTCGCAATTATGCGCGCGCGAAAAGGCTCATTGTGAATTCACCATTACAACAAACACGCAAATTGTTCGAAGTGACGACACAATTAATGAGCATCAACGCATGTAGTTCATGCACTGACCACGTCGATCCCAGCTATGGCGGACATGCAGGGATGGCTTCCATGGTAATGAAAATGGTCTATAGGAAATAGCATATCTATTTGGGTCTTTCTATAAATTAGGGGTCCAGCTTTGGTGTCCCCCGTTACATTTTACATCTTGTTTTTGTAAATTCAGGACACATTCTTTAAATACATTTTAATGATTTTTGTACGAAAAATAACACATACCAGGTGTAACGGGGGACACCAAATGTCACACTTTTGGACCCCTAATTTATAGAAAGACCCATTTAGCCATCTCAACTAGTGTATTCAAGAGGGCTGTTCTCAGTTTTGGAATTTGTTGTATTAAATTAAAAGTATTTAAATACACCGTGTTTACAAATTCATACATTTGACCAAATATAAGTAGTTGTGGTTACACTATGAGCAACTAACAATGGAAATTGGGCACAAACCATTGTTATTATTAAACAACGGTGTGTGCCCAATTTCCATTGTTAGTAGCTCATAGTGTTATCATGGGTGTCTTTTTTGTTGGATGTGCAGACATTATCAGCTGAATCTACATGCATGTTGGCATCCGGAAGAAACTTGCTCCAAGTTGTTCCAGCAAGCAATCATCAAGTGCAAGATATCTCCACTCAAATGAGGCAGCGAGCTTTAGATGGTTATGGCTTACAGGTAAGCCGCCTTAACCCTTTTGGTGTCTTTGATTAAAGTTGCCTACAGTAAACATAGGTACATGTATAATAAGGGGTTTCAAATTGTCAAGAAATTTCACGTGAAAATTCATGCTCTGTATACAGGCTGTTATATCACGTGCCTCATGAATTGTCTTGTGTGTTGGGTGTTACCAAACCTATGTGCACCCACAAGTTAATTTCTAGAATGATTGTTTTACAAGTACACATGTATATATGCATTTGTGTTTCACGCGTAATGTTTTGTGCATCAGCTGAAGAGTATCCCGTGCTTAAAACCAATTTTGATGATTTGTCGCTTTGATAGCTCAAAACACATGGTGTACACTGATTCGAAATTTTAAAGGAATCCTTTTCAGGTTTTTAGCGTGTTAGTTCTTTAAAAGAAGGCAAAAGTGTGCTAAGGTATAGATCTAGAGACTGTAGGGGGAGACACGGTCACAAATCGTGGTGGGAATACTGAATTGGTATCAAATGTTAGGTGTAGATATTAACTTGCTTTTCATTGAAACTATTCAAAATAAAAATGACTACCAAATTCTGTTTGCTGGCTGTGTGTAGGACACTCTGAGGAAGAACGGTGATCTGCTTGGAAATTCTGCTGAGGAGACTCAAGTCAAGAAATTTTGGAGATGGCTTGATCATATCCTTTAAAAAACATTTTGCTGACTTTGTTGTAATTATACACTAGAAGTTATAATTGGACTTGTTGTTTTCAGTTCTTGGTCTCCAGACCAGTGGTGTAATGCAGCCGTATGTACTCCAAAATAATCAAAGGGACATAAATTATTTAAATTGATGTAGGTCAAATGGAGACAAATTTAAAAATCTGTGCTTTCACATTTAGGCCTTCAAATACTAACACTGAGGGTCTGTTTGTTTCGGACGGATCCAGATATGGGTCATTCTATAAATTTGGGGTCCAATGTGTGACATTTTTCTGTCCCCGTTACACCTGACATACTGTTATTTGCCATACAAGTATCATTAAAAATGCCTTCTAACCATATTTTTATGAATTGTATTTTATGTAATCACTCTTTGAAATAGAAGGCATTTAAAGAATATGTCCTGAATTTACAAAATACAACATTTTACAAGATGTCAGTTGTAACGGGGACAGAAAAATTGGACCCCAAATTTATAGAATGACCCATGCACACATCTAAGGTGAACTTCGTGCAGATCCTGATCGAGATCTGTGATCTCTGAGACCCTTCTCTAGTGGTGGTTCAGCGCTAGATCCAAAATGGTGATGTGAACGTTGTGAAGAATTTTGTGTGAGTAAACCGTGTTGTTTCAATTCTCACTGACAACACGTTGCAAACAAATTGAGACTGCTTTTATATTTACGATGAATGTCGTGGGTGAAATTTGGTACAGAAATTTGCCAAAGTCTGTAATTAAATTGCTGTTCTCATGATTTGAGATCTTTGTTGAGAGCAGTTTCGTTTGTTTCCCAACGGGGAACATGAAACAAACACGCCCTAAAAACAGGCTGGGTCCGTACACTGGTGTACTGTGTAAGATCATTAAAAATAATCTAAAACTCAAGTACCCTTGATGAAGGGCCCACTGTACTTTTCTCAAAGGTGGTGTTTAACTTTTAGCTACAACTGCAGTTTAGTACATTTCTTGTTTTTATTATTGCATTATTGTCCAATTTCCATTATTGTTTCCCTGACTAACTATCTACGGATAAAGCTTTTGCAAAAAGAGGGCCGGCTACTAACAGCGAAAGGTCTTTCATACGATGGAGTCAAATCATTATTGAAAGTTGAATCCGGAGCGAGTGTTATAGAAGCTGTTGACTGGAAAGGAGTGGACTGGTATTCCGAGTCTAATATCTACAAGAGCTCTGAAAGGTAGGAAATTGTCTTTAGATACCAAGACTTGATTTTTCTGCTTAATGATTATGGTATAAAAGATATCGAGAAAAGAAAATCAGTGCATTCACTCGGCACATGAAAAATATTTTTGGAGACAACGTTAAAGGGGGCACTTTGTCTTGTGTTTGGTTTTATATTATAGAGGGACAAACCTCAGCATTTCTACATTTTGTCATTGAAACTTGGAAATAAAAAGAAATGTATTTAATTTAAAGATGTTTGGACGTAAACGTACAGTGAAAATTTGCTGTAATCTAGAGCTTCCGGTGTGTATGGTTACTGAACACGCCTACATATATGTACAAATAAACCTCAAAATCATTGTTTTTCGCTGTCTGTTTTTAACTTGCATGTAGGCGCACTGCTATCATCAGTGTAGACAACTAAACTACAGTTAGATTTGTGTGAATGCCAAATGTACACACAGACCGACCACATACAAGTCCACCGTATTGGCTAACCATGTGTATTTTTGCTGTGTCATTTAGTACACCATTCTGAGACGTACTATATTGGATATAAATTATTCACATTTGCATAATTTATGTTCAATGAAACCCATTAACATTACCTTGGGCCTGTGCAGATTACATTGTCATATCGAGAACTTTATTATCAGGAATAAAAACAACGAAGAACAAATGTTCCTTTTTATATTAAAGCAGAATATTGTATTAAGTACTCTTTATTGTCGAGGTTTGACTACTGTAACGCTCCGGCCGTGCGTGGGTCGCTAACAGAGCACTCGGAGTTGGAAAAAGACCACAAACTCGCTTTCTGCCTTGACTTTTGACAAGCCTTTATTCAACACCTTACAACACCAAAACGAAGACTACGCGTTTCCCGGCGGACGTTCTCAATTCTTTGGCAGAAGGGCGCTTACACCGTAGAGCTGTGATGGCGCCCTCTACTGGCGGATTGGCACTGTCGTTACAGTACTTTTGAGAGAACAAGCCAGTGCACCACTGTGGTGTACGAAAAGCATTAAGGTTTGTCCTTGAGTTGATAATTGCACTACAAGATAAATTTGTTTCAATATTTCAGATCGGCTGCTCTTCAACTGTGTGGCTGGGAGTTTGATCAAGCTGAGTCTGCATTCAGTGATTTCATCAAACGGTAAAACAGTCAACTTTGTCAACCTAGTTAAATTAGACAAAATTTGACAATCACAAAATTTGCTGACATCAAGAGGGTTGCGGGTGTGCAGCAATCAAATTTTCTGATCCCCTAGAAAGTAATTTTTTGGGGGGGGTGGGGGGTGTAGGGCGGTGTGATAATAGGGAGGTTTAGATGCACGTAAAACGCGAACGTGAACGCGAAATGCTTTGAGCACTTGAGGAAATCTTAGAATAGATGAAAACAAAAATCCACAAAATGTGACTTTCGTGGCAAGATAATTATTTTGCCTTGACCAAAATTTGAACCTGGGTTCTAAGCTAGAGCTCCAAATGATAAGACCAGTGCTCAAGCCATTTCACGTTCATGTTCGCGTTTTACGTGCATCTAAACCTCCCTAATAATACGTATGTACGTAATGATAATACGTATGTACGTGATGATAATGTACGTGATGTTAATACGTACGTACGTGATAATTTATGACGTACGTACGTGATAATTTATACGTACGTACGTGATAATAATAATACGTACGTACGTGATAATAATAATACGTATGTACGTGATAATAATAATACGTACGTACGTGATAATAATAATACGTATGTACGTGATAATAATTTATACGTACGTACGTGATAATAATAATACGTACGTACGTGATAATAATAATACGTACGTACGTGATAATAATAATACGTACGTACGTGATAATAATAATACGTACGTACGTGATAATAATAATACGTACGTACGTGATAATTTATTACGTACGTACGTGATAATTTATTACGTACGTACGTGATAATTTATTATGTATAGTACGTACGTACGTGATAATAATTATTTTGCCTTGACCAAAATTTGAACCTGTGTTCTAAGCTAGAGCTCCAAATGATAAGACCAGTGCTCAAGCCATTTCACGTTCATGTTCGCGTTTTACGTGCATCTAAACCTCCCTAATAATACGTATGTACGTAATGATAATACGTATGTACGTGATGATAATACATATGTACGTGATGTTAATATGTACGTACGTGATAATTTATTACGTACGTACGTGATAATTTATACGTACGTACGTAACAAATTATTTATTACGTACGTGATAATTTAATATGTATAGTAAGTACGTACGTGATAATAATACGTACGTACGTATTATCACGTACGTACGTACGTACTATACATAATAAATTATCACGTACGTATGTACGTAACAAATTATCACAAGAATATCTGCTATTGTTGCTAAAAACACAAGTTGACATACAATTTTGATTTTTAACCCATTTTTATAAAGCAAACAAATTTTTGATTAAGCAAGTTTTTCTGCTAAACCGCTTTATGAAATTGGCCCCAGGGCAAAAAAAAAACCACTCTGGTGTAAGTTAGTGTTACACGGTGTAAGCATCTTGAACGCCACTTTGATACATGTACATGTATGTTACGAATTTACCATCCGAGTCGAGCTTGCCTGTCTGAGTTAAGCTTGCCTGTTTGTGTTTTCACTACTCATCTGATATGTCCATTGTCGTGTGCAGTTTGGAAGATGAGAATGAATATGAGAGAGCAGCAGCCATCTGTGTATTTCAGCTGAGAATCCGCCAGGCCATAGAAGTCCTCAACAAGGGCGCTCTACATGTAGGTGCCAAAATTGGTACGTGGATTAGATGTTTGTCTCCCTTTTACTCAGTACCGCAAGGTTCATTTAAATTTGCAACATTTAAATGCTGTTAACCCGTGCTTACATGTAAATTATAAATTATATTTTCTGTCTTAGGCATTTTGTTTTTGCTATTGACTGTAGTGCTTAGTTGTAACTGTACTTACATATGTAGTTGTAATTAAAAATGGCAGTTTTCGCAAAATGCCAAAAATTAATATACAGTGTGTATATATAATGTTTTGTGATGAAACTCTTCAAATACAAAAGCATCAGTGCAATTAAGCCATTTCTCCGTTTTTGTTCACCTTGTTGAGGAACGTTTGGGACTCTGCTTCCTGGTGAAACCTGTTATTCTGATATGACTTCATTAAACTAACTTAGTTTTCATTTTATTATTCCTCAGTGAAATGTTTCACAGATCGTTGGGAGCTAGGGTGAACGTTTGTGACAAGAAATTGAAAAGTCTGTAAACTTAAGCCTTAATCATTTTGAAAAATTTGGCATCTTTGTAGAAAACTTAAACCATTGGGTTAAGCAAATTGAAGAAGCAGTAGTTGTAATCATGTTACAGGAGATTCCAACTTGAATGGCATCGCTATGGCCTTAGCTGGATTTACACAGCAGCGGAATACTCTATGGTGTACGATGTGCAGTTCACTCCGACAGAGTCTGCCACATCCATATCTAAGAGCCATGTTTGGATTCTTGACGGCTGGGGATGATACTTTTGACGTAGTCCTAGTAAGTAAAAAAAGTCACTTTTGTTTAATGTACCTTGCCCCACTGTTCAAGTCAAGTCCATTATCAGTCTAATGATTATAAAATCATAGGTTTTCCCACTAATTCAGGCAAAATGTGACCGGCTCCAACAAAACCCAACACTTGTGATGAAAATTCAAAATTTAAGTTTTGGTATCAGCTTAGTGTGCATACAAAAAGGTATCTTTTAAAACATGTTTGAGGAAATTCTGATAATTTTTGGCGAAGGTATGACCAATTAAAGTGTGACAGATCAGAAAAAGTGAAATGGAGCTATTGGTCTTTAAAGTTTGACAAACTAATAATAATATGAGGAATTTTGAGACAGTTCAAACAACGAAACAAATCTTGAATGTATCCCGATGTTGATTCTGCCAAATTTTCAAGTTGGTCCCAGAGGCCATTTTTTAAGGTTGTGGGCCCATATCACGTAATGGGAAATGCCGAGAAGCGTCGGGTTTTGCCAGAGTCAGTCACAAATAATAACTGACACACCATTGTTGTAGTTGCTCATTGACGGAAGACTAAATACTAACCAGTGTAACCGGTTGGTGTTTATCAAGTTTACTTGATCATGCTTCCTTCAACACAAGACAATTCGTTCATGTACATGCGCGGTCTCGAGAAGACTCCACCGGCTACACTTGTTAGTATTAAAGGAGCGTGTTCACAAAAAAAATGGATTTTGTTTTTACTAACAATCGTATAAAATACCTCCCCAAAATACTATCCATGGGAAGAAAACAGGAAATTTGCAATCTCCAATTTGGATGCGCAAGCAAAAAGGTTGGTGTAATTACTGCACTGCTTTATGGAACCGGGGGTACCAAATCGCAAAAGTGTTTAAGACTGGACTTTATCGTCCATTTAAGACTGGCCACATGACGTGCTCTCGGCCAATAGGGATGCGTTAACTGTCTATGGTATTTATGAATACTGGATTAATAGGCAAAAGCTGAATCAACTAATCCCTGCTCTGTTGGTTTTTGCACAACAGAAAGAGCCAGCATTGAATATGGAAGATCGTGTAGCCTTTGCATGCTTATTCCTGAATGACCAGCAGTTACCGGCTTTCATTGACGAGCTGATGTCTGAAGCAATCAAGAATGGCACCTTGGAAGGGATGCTGCTTGCAGGATTGACCATGGATGGGGTGGACTTACTGCAGTCCTATCTTGATAGGGTAGATACATGCACTGGCATTTTCGATTTTATAATAATAATAAAAATAATATCACTTAATGCTGCGACCCGCCGGTAAGACTTTGCCAGACGACCACAGAAATTTCGGCTAAAAGACATCGATTGGACACCAAATTTCTGTTACCCAAAGGTTCCGAATATGGTTCCACACCTAATAAAAACGCTTCTAGACCTAATAAAAATGGTTCTCGATTTTAAAAAGATGATTTTTGACCTTAAAAATTTTTTTTTTTAATTCCAAAATATTGGGGCTACGCCAAATTGTCACCCTAACCAACCGCGTCGCCCTTATAGGACTCTCTACACAAAAAGTGTCGCCCCATTGGATAAAATAGAGAAATAACACGAAGAAACAACATTTATATTGCGCAGTTACTATACAAATATACTCAACAAAACAAATGTCATCTGGACTAAGGAGATAGTGTAAATATATTTCAGGCAATGTTAGACATTGGGTAATGTCACAATTCTGTGTGTTACATTGTATAAGTTAGAGTTTGTGTAACAAATATGTTACAGATCTGTTAACATGAACACTAACACGTAACACACACACACACAGATGTGTGACCTTACCCAAAAGTTCAAAAACGTTTTACTTTATTCAAATAATAAATGTTTATGAGTGCTATTACTATTACTATAGTATGAATAATTTCATGAGGCGACAGATTGAATGTTCTGTTCCATGAGATGAAGCCGAGTGGAATAGAACATTCAATCTGTCACTGAATAAAATTATCCGTTCTATTGCACGAATTTTAAACATTCATTATTTGTTTTATAAAACACCAGAATAAATTGTCATCATCCCAACTTAAAAATGAGCATCTAATCGCTCAACATTTGTGCTAGCTCGCAAAGAACGTGCCCGTGGATATACCACGGCACGTCAGTGGATATTCCGTGCCCGTCAGTGGACACGCAGTGAGTGGTGCATTATACCGAATAATAAACTACACGTGACCGACAATGCACCAATCAGATGACGGGGATTTATTCGGGTGTTTTGTAAATTATCAATATCCAGTTTGGTTCTGTAGTTGCACTGTTACTCTAAAATGAAACTACATGTAAAAACGAAAATTATTTGCTTTCTGTGAAATTTGCTTTCTTTTACACGTATTAGACAGCAGATGTGCAGACTGTTAGCTGGGTTGCTGTACGCTGTCTTCCTACAAACCTATGTAAGGATATACGCGTAGTACACTGGATAGAGAATTACAGGGGCTTGCTGGACATATGGCGCTTATGGCATCAGCGGTAGGTATTATAGTACAGTGTATTAACATTTCCAATGACATTATATTTTATCTGCTATTTGGCTTTGAGAATCTTTTGGAAAACAATCATTGTGCCTTCTAGTCTTTCAACTCATATCTGAAATAGCCAAACCATATGCCCCCCATTAGCAAATATAAGGGCGGGTTCACACTGCATCACTTTCGTCCGTCGGACGAAAGTAAAATTGATGTCCGTCAGACGTACGTAAAATTGATGTCCGTTGTTTCCGGTCCGTCAGTTTTGTCCATTGATGCTTTTTCAATGTGAACAGTCTCAAAGATCAGCTTCATTTACGTACGTCGAGTAGAAAAATCAACGTATCCGAAGGTTTCGTACGTCATTGACAGATGACGGAAGAATTGATCCGAGTTCTACTTGTCCATCGATTTTTCATTCATCACGTCCGTTGTACGTACAACAGCGCAATCAAATACATCCACCACAGGATGATTTTCTGAAAAATTCCTGTGGTGGATGTATTCTTTATTTTAGATGTGTGGCTGGATCGCTGAGCTAGCTTTGACATGAGACCCTTTGACATGACGGGGGCAGTTTTAGATCCGCAAAGTGCCTACTCGTGCATGATGCACAGTGGCAATGACTGCCCCCTGTCATGGCCACCCATGCAAAGGGCTTATAGAGCCACTAACTTTAACAAGGGCCATTTTTTTTTCAAGCTTTACATTTAAATTTTTTTGTTTGTTTTGTTTGAAAGACATCTTAAAGGAAGGGACAACACTTTACCAATGTATTGCCTGGTGCATGAATCACAGAATGGCGTTTTCAACGTCGGCAACCCAATTAATTTTGACGATAAACTCTGCAACTATGTGCTGCGCCATATTTGAAATTTTGAAAGAGATGATGACGTCAACCTTGCAACGATTGCATGGATGACATCAAGACTGACTCCCATACGCCGTAAAGTATGTAAAAATCTGTTGTGTCCTGACTCACGCCCTCTCAAGTCCGAGCGCTAAACTGCAAAAGATGGCGACTTACATGAAGCGTACAGTGTTATTCCTTCCTTTAAGGTAGTCTTATTTACCATGAGTAAGCCTACCTGTCTCTCTATTTGAAACAGAAGCATTTTTGTGATTTTCAAATCAAGCGAAGATTGAAATGGAAAATTATTTTTCCTGTGTGTTGCCTGGAGTGGCTGGTTTTGCAGCAGTCCTAGTCACCACGGAAAAAAACACATTAATAGTCGTCAGGATTCAAAACTGCCCTTTATATTAAACCCTGACAGCCAAAGATATAACCATGATTTCCAAAGCCAAATCTGTGATTGATATTAAGTTGAAAAATAATTTACAAAAACATCTGATTCCAGCATAGGAATAAACTTGATCTACATTATATGGTTAATTTGTGTTGGTGAGTTGTCATTCAAAACCTGTTTACCAATGTTGACAATATTTTGGTAACTTTGTCAGGGCTCGATTTGATGTCTATTACCATCAAGGCAATGTCAATGTTCCTTCACCGCCACAAGTTTTCGTCAACTGTCATTTCTGCCAAAGTGCCATATCGCCCACAGTCTTGGCTCAGCGATCACTGCAGACGATACTTCCTCACCTGAGAGGCCCTATGCACCAGAGGGTAAAGGTAAAAATGTCGTCCTAAAGTAACAGTGACTTAACAAATAAGCACTTTTCCTGTTTGTGGGGTCCTGTGGTTTGGGTCATTGGCTTGCAACACGCACATAAAAACATGTCGTTGCAGGTTCAACGACAAGTGCCCTTGAGCAAGGCACTTAAACACAATTGCTCCATCTTTCGAAAGGTCCAGTGTGTTGTGTATCACAAAAATATCCCAGAGCAATCTTTCGTAAAGAGTAAGGGGATCCCTGGTGTCTCTGGCCGTTGACTGCCAATGGCACCACCCACCTATGTATCGCGATGTTTAGGTGGAAGACACTTGGCTTCATAAAACCCTGTATAATAATGTCCAGCACCTGTGAATATATCCACATGGAATATTTGTTATATATTATGTAATAATTATTATAACTTTGTGTTTGGCAGGCATCCACATGCTACAAATGTAGGAAGCCACTTCCCCGCTGTGCTCTTTGTTTAATGAACATGGGGACCCTGTCTGGATTGAAGTCTATTCAGCCACAAGAAAAGCATTTTGCCAAGAAAGATTCTAAATCAGGTGAGCTTGCTTTAAACAGTATTAGTGGTACAATCGGAACTCCACACACGCATGTATTTAACACTGGAAAAATTTCTTCATGTTGCTTATAGATACTCCATGTGTGCCAACTGCCACAAGGAAACCATCCTTTGAATGGCAAAGTGATAAGCAACAGAGTTATGATTTTGCAACTCGGGAATAACAAATCTCTTCTTACAATATGAATTTAGGGTACAGTCATCAGTTTTTTTGGTCCTTTTCGCTTCTTTTCATGAGTGGCACCGATTGCCAAACAGTCACATGTGTCAACATCCTAGATTGCCTTTACTCAAGATTTTGAGAGAACATGCTCTTTTCTTGCATACTGTACGGTGGTCTTCTATGTCTCCATTCATTTGTGTGTGCTTTTTAGCAGTACTATTCTCTATTGACCTCTGAGGTCAACTGCAAAAAGTGACATGTGCACACCCTTACGAAAAAGTCCTGTGGTATTACCACAAAAAAATACCACAGGACATTACCACAGGACATTACCACAGGAATATTCCTGTGGTATTTTGGGACATATACCACAGGACATTATTACCACAGGAAGTTCCTGTGGTAAATTTCCTGTGGTAAATTTCCTGTGGTAAATTTCCTGTGGTAAAATTCCTGTGGTAACATTCCCGTGGTGATATTCCTGTGATAACAATCAAGTCAATCGAAATCTTACAAATTTTTTGTTTGGTTTGTCCAACTTAAAGCTACCAAACCAGACTATAAGGTCAGTTTAGCAGTGGTTCGGGGTTGAACCAGTGTTGTTCATTCTGTGCCCACAAGAACCACTGCAAAGAGCATTAACTTGCGTCGGAATGTTTAGTGCTCAAGACTTAAATGTTTACCAGGCCATTGGCCAAATGCAGCTATCTATCCATGGTTGGTCACGGGTAAAAACAAACATAAAACAACAAAGAGGCCATTATGCTTTAAGTATGGCATTATGCAAAATGTATTGATGCATATTTCTATTTGATAAATGAGTACAATTTCAATTCAGAACATAATACATTATGTATACATGGCATCCGACAATGTGCATTACAGTAAATTGGTACATTGTGTTTCCGATTTGCATATTCATGTCCACTTGTTCCTGTGGTCCTTTTTGTGGTAAATTTCGTGTGGTAATCGGTTCCTGTGGTACTCTGGTTCATGTGGTACGCGTCCCTGTGGTACTCTGGTTCCTGTGGTACGCGTCCCTGTGGTACTCGTTCGTGTGGTAATCGGTTCCTGTGGTACTCTGGTTCCTGTGGTACTCGTTCGTGTGGTAATCGGTTCCCGTGGGACTCTGGTTCCTGTGGTACGCGTCCCTGTGGTACTCGTTCATGTGGTAATCGGTTCCTGTGGTACTCTGGTTACTGTGGTACGCGTCCCTGTGGTACTCGTTCGTGTGGTAATCGGTTCCTGTAGGACTCTGGTTCCTGTGGTACGCGTCCCTGTGGTACTCGTTCATGTGGTAATCGGTTCCTGTGGTACTCTGGTTCCTGTGGTACGCGTCCCTGTGGTACTCGTTCGTGTGGTAATCGGTTCCTGTGGGACTCTGGTTCCTGTGGTACGCGTCCCTGTGGTACTCGTTCGTGTGGTAATCGGTTCCTGTGGGACTCTGGTTCCTGTGGTACGCGTCCCTGTGGTACTCGTTCATGTGGTACTCTGTTTCCTGTGGTACGCGTCCCTGTGGTACTCGGTTCGTGTGGTACGCATCCCTATATTTTTCTTGTGGTAATTGCTGTGGTATTTAGGACCAGGATATTTGGCATTGACATTACTACACAAACCTGTGTGGTACTCTTGTGATAATGTTTTTTTCCTGTGGTATTTCTGTGGTATATCTATCTCTACCACAAGATTACCACAGGATCAGGATATCTGGCATTGGCATTACAACACAAATCTGTGTGGTACCCTGTGGTAATTACATGTACCACAGCAGTACAACAGGAATACCACAGGACATGTTCGTAAGGGTACCACATAAAATTGTGTGGTATAGATTTTCTTGTGGTAATTCCTGTGGTATCTACATGTACCACAAGAATACCACAGGACCTGGATATCCAGCGTTGGCATTACCACATAAATATGTGTGGTACTCCGGCGGTAAATACTTTTCCTGTGGTAATTTCTGTGGTATCTACATGTACCACAGGAATACCACAGGAATACCACAGGACATTTTCGTAAGGGCATGCCCAGTAAAAACTCTTAAGTTGCTTATTGTATATGATATCAAAATAATAGTGGTGTTTTATATAGTGCACATATCTATCCTGCTAGATACTCATGGCGCTTTAGAATATTATTACCCTCTTCATTGGGCACAACTCCCTGGGGAGTATGCAGCCCCGGCAGCCTGGCACAAGCGCCCAAAGGCTGCAATGCTTGCAGGTACCCATTTACTCTTGGGTGGAGAGAGGCAATTTCTGGTAAAATGCCTTGCCCAAAGGCATGCGCACCATGGATATGGCCAGGATTTGAACCCATGACCGTTAAAATGAGTCAATGCACCTAGCTGCACGCCCAAGACGGGCCTCGAAATTCGTGTTCAAAAGGTCACGACAATAATTGCCTCGCCTTTTCCCACGTTTAAAGGGGATCACGGCAATTCTGTCATTTTATTTTAAAAGGGGCATCACGGCAGTTTGCTGGAGGGCACCACAGCAATCATTAATAGTACTTAGCTGGGGTTGCAGTATGAGGGTTGTTTCTTTTATTTGTCCGCGTTGATCATGGGATATTGCTTCCACCTCATCGATAAATCGTCTATACTAATCGGACCTTTCATTGACATTCGCGACGAAACATGGTGCCTGCGGCCACCATTTTGTGTGCTATGCAGGCGCAATGACCACGGTTATATAACGAACGTCATGCTAATGTTCGTGCATCTTAGTTTTTGGCCGTATTCTGCAATCGACACGTAAGTATATGTACTTCATCATAGTCGACCGCGAGTGCACGCACGTGCTGTACACCGAACCCATGACCGAACCGCTAATGGATACCAATGAAGCCCGCTCAACATACATGTACAATTTCGCCCCGAAACCAAGGCAAAGTTCGATTGAGCGACTACAGTAAACTATCGAGCGACGGGTATTTTCCGTTGTTCGAAGGACTTTTGTCGAACTGTACTTTTTGTGGACAACCCATAGAGTTATACTCTATGGGACGACCAGGTAGGCTACCGTGCGCGCTAAAGCTCAGCGTGGTTTAGCAAAAAGTGCGTACGTTTTTCGTTGATTTTTAAACACTGGTGGAAAGGCTAGTTTTGTCTCCAAAATGTGTCACTAAAAGTGGGAAATTTAACATTTCAGTTGAATAAAAAAAGGCATGGCAATTTATTGCCGTGAAATATTCAAGATATTGAGGGCATCGTGGCAACTCCACAGTACTTCGTAGTCAAGTTATTAAATTTCAAATCGGGTGTACAAGGAATAGTAAAACTACACTATCCCCTCACGGAACATTGAAGGTATTTGTTTTCACATGGACTTGTAGGTGCAGTCATTCCAAGTAAACAGACAGAGTTCAGTCAGTGGTTTACATGGTGCCAGTCCTGCAGACACGGTGGTCATGCATGCCATCTCATGGAATGGTTCAAGTAAGTGCTTGGTTGTTCAATAAACTTTTGTTCAATAAACGTTTCCCACAAGTAATAAATGGGATTTCAATCATTCTTAAAGTCGACCCCAAATCGTTTAGTGAAAATCCTTTTTCTGACATGGAGCCAAAATGGTACCGGAAGCCAATGAATCTTGCGGCGTCCGCAATGTCAACTTACATAGTCTATTGTATGTACTTTAGTTAATAATGTAAGACACGGTTTTCGTGTTTTATTTGTAGAGAGCACAGTGAATGTCCAGTAACAGGCTGCATATGTCGCTGCATGGTCATGGATTCCACAGGAACGGTATCCAGTGTTGGAGATAATAGTACCTGAGATCAGACATCCCACTAATTAGGACAAGTACATGTACTTGATCGACTAGCTGTACTATGGTTTTATAGGCCTATGCCATGAAAGGGGTTCTCTTTGGTTTCTGTATGAAAGTCTTCATATTGTTATTGTTTTACAAAACAACAATTATAAATTGAATGTTAAATACCTTTTTCTAAGTCCCTGTTGTTACTTTATTCTTCGTACAGGCAATGGTTATTGTGCTCTCTGGATATAGGGCTCACTTTTGTTTGATCCATTTTGAGCGCTTAATGAGAGTTTACTGAGCCTGAAATATTTTAAGAATGAGTACAATGTTTAAGTAAAAGTTTCCCCAACGTTACCACATGACCATGGGGGCATTGGATTTCTAGCTGTATGCAGCACCGCTGAGGGTTTAAAAGTATGAGAAAAAAAATGCAAACCTCGATGCAAGCTTCCTAAAATGTGTAAGTTGAAGTAGAGTTTTATAAATGGAATGTCGTATTTTTATGATATTGTGGCGCTATTCTCGTCGGCCCACAATATTTATTTATTTTACAGACACGTGCGGGAGCGGCTCTGCGCACAGCTGGGGATTCTTGTAAGCGGTGGATTAACAAAACCCAGGGGTGTGTCTGTTTGGGGAAAATATATCCTCACTGATAGGAAGCAGGCAAATAGTCTGGCTCGGTACACTTAAATGCAGTGGAACAAAATAATAACCGGTTTAAAAAGAAAACATTTTTGACGTACAAGTACCTCCAGCACCTACCTCAAACGTGTACATGTGCCTCTGATGATGGGTCAACAATTTTTACAATACATGTAATTATCCTTGCTGACATTTCCTTTATAAAACAAGAGTGAGGTTTATTGTGCCTTTTTAACCTCTGTACCACATTACCTCCGAACGTACACTAATCATCCCCTCCGACCCGATCGGACCTCCAATCGGTGTCAAACATTTACATGAGCTCAAAATTATGATTTCTTGCTTCGCAGGGGCTGGGCATGTAAAGCCCATAGCAACTTGAATTACGTGCCGACTAAAAATGCCAGCTAGTGCGAGTTGTGCACCTAAGTAATTGAAGCGTGCCCAATAGTGTGGTGTCTCACACAGCAGCCAACAATCGGCCAAACTCGAGATGACATCCCCCCCGTCTAATATGTAGTCTTGGTGATGATTTCTGTCACCTTGGTCAACAGTCCTCCCTCGAGAGTGATCGTCAGCAGGAATTTCGTCTTTGTAGTCTCCTTATCAGGGCTTGAACCCAAAGAATCATCACTCTCCTCACTGTGGCTAAGCTCTTCCATCTCTCGTTGACGTTTCAGCCAGGCCAGGGGTTTCCCAGAGCGAGCAGAGGGACATTAGGGCTTGGAGGCTGCCGCTAGAGGCTTCTCTGCCTGTGTGCTCTGCTCCTTAGGCAGCAGCGACATGAATGCAGTCGGGGACACTGTGACTTCCCTCTCCACAGGGATCTCTACATTGGTTTATGTGATTTTGTTATACCCTGGACGTCGGGGGGAAGCCTCGTATTCTCTTCATCAGCAGCCGCAGTATCTGATGGGCAACATGCCAGAGAGGCAGATACGGGTGCAGCATTGTCATCTTCTCTCACAGGGCTCCGTACCTCGTTCTTGGGAATTCGGTTCAGGTCCTGGAGGCTCTTGTGATGCCTTTTCATGTTATCCCTGCGATTGGTGAAGAGACCACATCTTGGGAAATCCAGGTACACTGGGGGTGCATATCATGTCTGAAGGTGGCGGTAGAGGCTCCTTATTGTTTGGAGGAAGACCTTTGGACATTTCCGGCATCTTAACACACTCTTCGAATCAAGATCTTCAGGAGTGGGTTTCGGGAGTGGGATTTTCAAGACTGTAACAAAGGTAATTAATACAAAACCAGGGATACATGTAGCATTTATTTTTATATATATTTTTTGTATTTATATCTTAATCCCTGTAACGCACAGGCAGCCTTCTCGCTCTTGGTGGTAGTCTTCCGCGATTACGTAGCAGGGCATCTCTTGTTTGTCTCTGTGTCCCGATATCTGGCCAACATACGGTATGTACATGTATCAGCCACCAAATTGTATTGAAAAATGGTGTTGCTACGGCAGTGGATGACCTCTGCGAGCAGAGGGTGCTATTGTCATACGTGTGATAAAGCAACCATGGAAGTGCACAGGTCAGATTGAGCAGAGCAGATGGGGAGACCAAGCATCATTATGTGGGCGGGTGTCATAGCGCATTCCCAAACAGATAGGCCTATTGGATGAATGATTGGTTGCAGTCCAAGTAGTTCTTCTGTACATGTCATGAAACCAGTGTCTTCCACCTCCCCATTATCTTCTTTACATGTTGCTGTTTATGTTTCTTCCGTGAATTCTACTTTCCTTGGTTTCTTGGCTATTTGCTGATTGTAACAGGTCGGTCGGTGGAATACAGTAGTTTGCTACTATCTAGCTCGGCACTGATGCAGTGTCGTCCTTTAGCAAGATGGGCCAACATCGCAGTTCAAGTAGAATCAACTGCATGGGGAAGTAATAACGAATAAATATGAGTACATGTACCACACACTCTTGTTACAACACCCCCCCGATATAAAGCTCCTCGGATATGTACATGTAAATAGTCACAGTAGACATTGCGTCAGTGTTTTCTTGTCAAATAGAGAAACCGATTGTTTAGTATGATGCCCAGTCACTTCTGAAATGAAACAACAAAATGTAGGATGAGAGAATATCATACGTGTCAAAATAGCACAACATATTTTCTTTCGCGTTGTAAGCTTTAATATCCATATTGCGATGATGATTGCAAAACAGGGGATTCCAAGTGCAGAAACAATATTGTAAATAAACTCTCTTTTTAATACCCTTGATATAAAAGCATAACTCGTGTTGATTATTGCAATATCAATACATTAGTTCAGTAAACAGCTGCTGCTGTTTGAAATGTTAAATAAAACAAATTCTTTAGAAACATTACCAAAATCAGGAAATCAAATACCTCCATGTCTCCTACCATCGCAACTGCCCCAGTGATACTGATGATTCCCAGTGCTTTTTGCGTAGTGATCCAAGAACACTGCAGTGCTGTCATCATTTCAGATGATGTCCATTCATGGTTTTTGTGTTAAGTGAATGGTAAAAAGGTGCGCACACACATTAAAAAATACCTACCTTCAGTTGTTAATTTCTTACAGTAAGTTTTGTAAGCTACCTGTGAAGGGCTGGAGAGCACTCTCCGTTGTATGCAGATACGTGAGAGGAAACATATTTTCTGCCTCCTGCCATGTCTTCACACCATAAAGAAGGGCGAGAAGCTCCTTATGGGCTATGTTCACGCTCATCAACTCATGCCGACTGCACCAGGTAAGGTTCCCTTGCTGGTTGTTATTTTGCTTCGCCACTCGGTCAAAATAACATTCATAGTCGAACGTCACTCTGAATGGGTAATACCTCAGGTCCTCCTTTACGTGAATTCCCGCCTCTTCTAGCTTGTCGAAAATTGTCTCTGGCAGATTGTACACTGCGTCGGGGAACTTGTGCTTTACGTTCACGTTGCACGTCGGTTCGTGACGACGCAAGTTGAATGATCTGTTGAAAACCATTCAGCATTTTTTGTATTCGTACGTGTGACTGTACTTGCTCAGGTCAAAAATGTATGAAAAGAGGTTTTCAAACAGGTTGAGGTAGAGAGTGGCGGGGAATCGTCGGTGAGAATGCTGTATCAAGTGTACCTTTGTCTGTGGAATTCCGTTACCACCGTCGTTGCTCTGTTTTAAACTATGCACCTGAATTGTCACCTCGAAGACTTTTTCCACCGCGGTCAAATCATCTAAAGTTACCCCTTTGTGGACAACGCCCCCAGCGATGCCCCTCGGTGTAGCACTAGGTATCTGAAAAAACACAGGTTATCCTCATACTTCTGCCAAGTGTGCGGGTTGTGCGTGAGGCTGTGTAGGCCCTTATTATTTTAAAAATAATCAGGCAAGTCGCGCTGAGGAGCGCCAATGAAAAAATTTGGCATCTTGTTTATATACACGGTGATGTTGGTCAGCGACACCACCAACCATTTTGTATCCAGGCGTTGTTGTCTTAAGTGTTCTAGCACATCCATATCTTTCAACATCTTGATTAAATCGTCCATATCATCCCGAGAGCCAATGGTAAAGGCGCTCGTAAAAAGTGCGGCATTGTTATGTGACGGATGAAAGTACATTAACTCCCCGGTTTCAATATGTCGGAAAATGAATCCGAAGGAAACATTAATTTTAACCCGGCATGTGAGGTTGTTCAAAATATTGTTCATGATAGTCGCAAAAGAAGGCTCGGTGCTGACCATCCGTCTTGAATCACTCGTCCGACCAGATGATGCGTCCCGATGGCCGCCCAATTGTCTCTGTAGGCGCATAACAGTTCATCGTCCTCCACTCTCATTTCCTCGGGGAATGCTTCGGGATTGTCTTGTAGCGGGGATGGGTCGGGCCAGTGGCTGCATCCGGGCTGGTCCTCTGAGCGGTTGGGTGTCGCTGTGCTTTGTTGATCGGTGGTGGTCGTGGGTCGGGCTGGGGCTAGCGTGGGTGGGTCGGGCCAGTGGCTACATCCGGGCTGACCCTCCGGTCTGGTGGTCGATATGGTAGGCGAAACGTCATCGACTGTCGGTTGACGTGGTGGTGGTGGTGGTGGCGGCGGCGATGGGGATGTAGTTGTTTTCCGATCCCTTTGGAAGGATGTCGGCTTTTCATGTGTCGTTGTAGGTGATCACATTTTGGGCAGGCATGTTTTCTTTCAGCAGCATGTGAGGTCTTATGCCGACATAAAAATTCTCTCCGAGGCAAGACCTTGTGGCAAATGGAACATTCATGAACACCTGGGATCCTCTTAGCCTTTCGTTTTTTAGACGATCTCATTTCCAAGAGGATATAATGTAAAAATAAACATAATGTAAAAATAATGTAAAAATAAACAAAAATGTAACGCATCTGTCACTGTGATATTACAACTGTGAAACATAGTTGTGTGTACATCTGATTACATACAATAATGATACCGTGTATTTTGTACCACCTACTACCGAACAATAGCGACAATAAAAACAACCACACGGTGACGTCATCAGGGTATGTCGGACAAGTTTCGGCGACTCGGCCAGGGGCGACTTGACCTGCTTGACCATTTTGTATCGGGGCGTTGTTGTCTTAAGTGTTCTAGCACATCCATATCTTTCAACATCTTGATTAAATTTTCCATATCATCCCAAGAGCCAATGGTAAAGGCGCTAGTAAAAAGTGTGGCATTGTTATGTGACGGATGAAAGTACCTTAACTCCCCGGTTTCAATATGTCGCAAAATGAATCCGAAGGAAACATTAATTTTCACCCGGCATGTGAGGTTGTTCAAAATATTGTTCATGATAGTCGCAAAAGAAGGCTCAGTGCTGACCATCCGTACGTTATAGATGTCTTGAATCACTCGTCCGACCAGATGATGCGTCCCGATGGCCGCCCAATTGTCTCTGTAGGTGCGTAACAGTTCATCGTCCTCCACTCTCATTCCCTCGGGGAATTCTTCGGGATTGTCTTGTAGCGGGAATAGGTCGAGCCAGTGGCTGCATCCGGGCTGGTCCTCCAGGCGGTTGGGTGTCGCTGTGCTTTGTTGATCGGTGGTGGTCTTGGGTCGGGCTGGGGCTAGCATGGGTGGGTCGGGCCAGTGGCTGCATCCGGGCTGATCCTCCGGGAGGTTAGGTGCCGCTGTGCTTTGTTGATCAGTGGTGGTCGTGGCTCGGGCTGGGGCTAGCGTTGGTGGGTCGGGCCAGTGGTTAATCCGGGTTGACCCTCCGGTCTGGTGGTCGATACGGTAGGCGAAGCGTCATCGACTGTCGGTTGACGTGGTGGTGGTGGCGATGGGGATGTAGTTGTTCCGATCACTTTGGAAGGATGTCGGCTTGGAAGGGCTGGAGAGCACTCTCCGTTGTATGCAGATACATGAGAGGATACATCTTTTCTGCCTCCTGCCATGTCTTCACACCATAAAGAAGGGAGAGAAGCTCCTTATGGGCTATGTTCATCAGCTTCTTGATCCGTTCTGTCTCTCTTGCCATGTCTTGGAGTGACGACTTCTGCTAAGAGTTCAAATATTGTCTTCACAGTCCCTGAAGCTTTAAGAATTCCTGTGTCAAAAATCTCCTCGAACTTTTCATTGAGGTTTTCATCGGCCGCCTTGCTAATTTCGTGCAGATGATCGACCATTTGACCGACAAGTTCAGCGGGGTCCCCGTCAGAAACAAAACACGTTGCCGATTCGAAGTCCGGCACATTGCTGGCGACACTCACGCTCATCAACTAATGCCGACTGCACCAGGAAAGTTTCCCTTGCTGGTTGTTTTTTTGCTTCGCCACTCGGTCAAAATAACATTCATAGTCAAACGTCACTCTGAATGGTAATACCTCAGGTCCTCCTTTACGTGAATTCCCGCCTCTTCTAGTTTGTCGAAAATTGTCCCTGGCAGATTGTACACTCCGTCGGGGAACTTGTGCGTCACGTTCACGTTGCACGTCGGTTCGTGACGACGCAAGTTGAATGATCTGTTGAAAATCATTCGGCATTTTTTGCATTCGTACGTGTGACTGTACTTGTTCAGGTTAAAAATGTATGAAAAGTGGTTTTCAAACAGGTTGAGGTAGAGAGTGGAGGGGAATCGTCGGTGAGAACGCTGTATCAAGTGTACCTTTGTCTGTGGAATTCCGTTACCGCCATTGTCGCTCTGTTTCAAACTATGCACCTGAATTGACAACGCCCCCAGCGATGCCCTTCGGTGTAGCGCTAGGCATCTGAAAAGACACAGGTTATCCTCATACTTTTGCCAAGTGTGCGTGAGGCTGTGTAGGCCCTTATTATTTTTAAAATAATCGGGCAAGTAGCGATGAGGAGCGCCAATGAAACAATTTGGCATCTTGTTTATATACACGGCGATGTTGGTCAGCCACACCACCAACCATTTTGTATCCGGGTGTTGTTGTCTTAAGTGTTCTAGCACATCCATATCTTTCAACATCTTGATTAAATTGTCCATATCATCCCGAGAGCCAATTGTGAAGGCGCTAGTAAAAAGTGCGGCATTGTTATGTGACAGATGAAAGTACCTTAACTCCCCGGTTTCAATATGTCGCAAAATGAATCAGGAGGAAACATTAATTTTCACCCGGCATGTGAGGTTGTTCAAAATATTGTTCATGATAGTCACAAAAGAAGGCTCGGTGCTGACCATCCGTACGTTATAGATGTCTTGAATCACTCGTCCGACCAGATGATGCGTCCCGATGATGTGGCTGCATCCGGGCTGGTCCTCCAGGCGGTTGGGTGTCGCTGTGCTTTGTTGATCGGTAGTGGTCTTGGGTCAGGCTGGGGCTAGCGTGGGTGGGTCGGGCCAGTGGCTGCATCCGGGCTGATCCTCCGGGCGGTTGGGTGCCGCTGTGCTTTGTTGATCGGTGGTGGTCGTGCGTCGGTCGGGCCAGTGGCTACATCCGGGCTGGTCCTCCGGTCTGGTGGTCGATACGGTAGGCGAAGCGTCATCGACTGTCGGTTGACGTGGTGGTGGTGTCCATGGGGATGTAGTTGTTCCGATCACTTTGGAAGGATGTCGGCTTGGAAGGGCTGGAGAACACTCTCCGTTGTATGCAGATACATGAGAGGATACATCTTTTCTGCCTCCTGCCATGTCTTCACACCATAAAGAAGGGCGAGAAGCTCCTTATGGGCTATGTTCATCAACTTCTTGATCCGTTCTGTCTCTCTTGCCATGTCTTGGAGTGACGACTTCTGCTAAGAGTTCAAATCTTGTCTTCACAGTCCCTGAAGCTTTAAGAATTCCTGTGTCAAAAATCTCCCCGAACTTTTCATTGAGGTTTTCATAGGCCGCCTTGCTAATTTCGTGCAGATGATTGACCATTTGACCAACAAGTTCAGCGGGGTCCCCGTCAGAAACAAAACACGTTGCCGATTCGAAGTCCGGCACATTGCTGGCGATACTCACGCTCATCAACTCATGCCGACTGCACCAGGTAAGTTTCCCTTGCTGGTTGTTTTTTTGCTTCGCCACTCGGTCAAAATAACATTCAGAGTCGAACGTCACTCTGAATGGGTATTACCTCAGGTCCTCCTTTACGTGAATTCCCGCCTCTTCTAGCTTGTCGAAAATTGTCTCTAGCAGATTGTACACTGCGTCGGGGAACTTGTGCTTTACGTTCACGTTGAACGTCGGTTCGTGATGACGCAAGTTGAATGATCTGTTGAAAACCATTCGGCATTTTTTGCATTCGTACGTGTGACTGTACTTGTTCAGGTCAAAAATGTATGAAAAGTGGTTTTCAAACAGGTTGAGATAGAGAGTGGAGGGTAATCGTCGGTGAGAACGCTGTATCAAGTGTACCTTTGTCTGTGGAATTCCGTTACCGCCATTGTCGCTCTGTTTCAAACTATGCACCTGAATTGACAACGCCCCCAGTGATGCCCTTCGGTGTAGCGCTAGGCATCTGAAAAGACACAGGTTATCCTCATACTTTTGCCAAGTGTGCGGGTTGTGCGTGAGGCTGTGTAGGCCCTTATTATTTTTAAAATAATCGGGCAAGTAGCGATGAGGAGCGCCAATGAAACAATTTGGCATCTTGTTTATATACACGGCGATGTTGGTCAGCGACGGGGATGTAGTTGTTCCGATCACTTTGGAAGGATGTCGGCTTGGAACGGCTAGAGAGCACTCTCCGTTGTATGCAGATACATGAGAGGATACATCTTTTCTGCCTCCTGCCATGTCTTCACACCATAAAGAAGGGCGAGAAGCTCCTTATGGGCTGTGTTCATCAGCTTCTTGATCCGTTCTGTCTCTCTTGCCATGTCTTGGAGTGATAGGCACTCGCTGACGACTTCTGCTAAGAGTTCAAATCTTGTCTTCACAGTCCCTGAAGCTTTAAGAATTCCTGTGTCAAAAATCTCCCCGAACTTTTCATTGAGGCTTTCATAGGCCGCCTTGCTAATTTCGTGCAGATGATTGACCATTTGACCAACAAGTTCAGCGGGGTCCCCGTCAGGAATAATACACGTTGCCGATTCGAAGTCCGGCACATTGTTGGCGACACTCACGCTCAACTCATGCCGACTGCACCAGGTAAGTTTCCCTTGCTGGTTGTTTTTTTGCTTCGCCACTCGGTCAAAATAACATTCATGGTCGAACGTCACTCTGAATGGGTAATACCTCAGGTCCTCCTTTACGTGAATTCCCGCCTCTTCTAGTTTGTCGAAAATTGTCTCTGGCAGATTGTACACTCCGTGGGGGAACTTGTGCTTTACGTTCACGTTGCACGTCGGTTCGTGACGACGCAAGTTGAATGATCTGTTGAAAACCATTCGGCATTTTTTGCATTCGTACGTGTGACTGTACTTGTTCAGGTCAAAAATGTATGAAAAGTGGTTTTTAAACAGGTTGAGGTAGAGAGTGGAGGGGAATCGTCGGTGAGAACGCTGTATCAAGTGTACCTTTGTCTGTGGAATTACGTTACCGCCGTTGTCGCTCTTTCAAACTATGCACCTGAATTGACAACGCCCCCAGTGATGCCCTTCGGTGTAGCGCTAGGCATCTGAAAAGACACAGGTTATCCTCATACTTTTGCCAGTTGTGCGTGAGGCTGTGTAGGCCCTTATTATTTTTAAAATAATCGGGCAAGTAGCGATGAGGAGCGCCAATGAAAAAAATTGGCATCTTGTTTATATACACGGCGATGTTGGTCAGCGACACCACCGACCATTTTGTATCCGGGCGTTGTTGTCTTAAGTGTTCTAGCACATCCATATCTTTCAACATCTTGATTAAATTGTCCATATCATCCCGAGAGCCAATGGTAAAGGCGCTAGTAAAAAGTGCGGCATTGTTATGTGACGGATGAAAGTACCTTAACTCCCCGGTTTCAATATGTCGCAAAATGAATCCGAAGGAAACATTAATTTTCACCCGGCATGTGAGGTTGTTCAAAATATTGTTCATGATAGTCGCAAAAGAAGGCTCAGTGCTGACCATCCGTACGTTATAGATGTCTTGAATCACTCGTCCGACCAGATGATGCGTCCCGATCTCTGTAGGCGCGTAACAGTTCATCGTCCTCCACTCATTTCCTCGGGGAATTCTTCGGGATTGTCTTGTAGCGGGGATGGGTCGGGCCAGTGGCTGCATCCGGGCTGATCCTCCGGTCTGGTGGTCGATACGGTAGGCGAAGCGTCATCGACTGTCGGTTGACGTGGTGGTGGTGGCGATGGGATGTAGTTGTTCCGATCACCTTGGAAGGGCTGGAGAGCACTCTCCGTTGTATGCAGATACATGAGAGGAAACATCTTTTCTGCCTCCTGCCATGTCTTCACACCATAAAGAAGGGAGAGAAGCTCCTTATGGGCTGTGTTCATCAGCTTCTTGATCCGTTCTGTCTCTCTTGCCATGTCTTGGAGTGATAGGCACTCGCTGACGACTTCTGCTAAGAGTTCAAATTTTGTCTTCACAGTCCCTGAAGCTTTAAGAATTCCTGTGTCAAAAATCTCCCCGAACTTTTCATTGAGGGTTTTCATAGGCCGCCTTGCTAATTTCGTGCAGATGATTGACCATTTGACCAACAAGTTCAGCGGGGTTCCCGTCAGAAACAAAACACGTTGCCGATTCGAAGTCCGGCACATTGCTGGCGACACTCACGCTCATCAACTCATGCCGACTGCACCAGGTACGTTTCCCTTGCTGGTTGTTATTTTGCTTCACCACTCGGTCAAAATAACATTCATAGTCGAACGTCACGCTGAATGGGTAATACCTCAGGTTCTCCTTTACGTGAATTCCCGCCTCTGCTAGTTTGTCGAAAATTGTCTCTGGCAGATTGTACACTCCGTTGCACGTCGGTTCGTGACGACGCAAGTTTAATGATCTGTTGAAAACCATTCGGCATTTTTTTTGCATTCGTACGTGTGACTGTATTTGTTCAGGTCAAAAATGTATGAAAAGTGGTTTTCAAACAGGTTGAGGCAGAGAGTGGAGGGGAATCGTCGGTGAGAACGCTGTATCAAGTGTACCTTTGTCTGTGGAATTCCGTTACCGCCGTTGTCGCTCTGTTTCAAACTATGCACCTGAATTGTCACCTCGAAGACGTTTTCCGCCGCGGTCAAATCATCTAAAGTTACCCCTTTGTGGACAACGCCCCCAGCGATGCCCCTCGGTGTAGCGCTAGGCATCTGAAAAGACACAGGTTATCCTCATACTTTTGCCAAGTGTGCGGGTTGTGCGTGAGGCTGTGTAGGCCCTTATTATTTTTAAAATAATCAGGCAAGTAGCGATGAGGAGCGCCAATGAAAAAAATTGGCATCTTGTTTATATACACGGCGATGTTGGTCAGCGACACCACCGACCATTTTGTATCCGGGCGTTGTTGTCTTAAGTGTTCTAGCACATCCATATCTTTCAACATCTTGATTAAATTGTCCATATCATCCCGAGAGCCAATGGTGAAGGCGCTAGTAAAAAGTGCGGCATTGTTATGTGACGGATGAAAGTACCTTAACTCCCCGGTTTCAATATGTCGCAAAATGAATCCGAAGGAAACATTAATTTTCACCCGGCATGTGAGGTTGTTTAAAATATTGTTCATGATAGTCGCAAAAGAAGGCTCAGTGCTGACCATCCGTACGTTATAGATGTCTTGAATCACTCGTCCGACCAGATGATGCGTCTCGATGGCCGCCCAATAGCTTTTTAGACGACTATTCGTTACACCATTTCACAAGAAACGGGTACTGTTCTTTTCTTTTTTACGTCGATAATACCGGATAATACTTATATAAATATTTACTTACACATACAAAATACGGAAAATTAAACCAAGTAACGGCAAAGACATTTAAACTCTCTGTTGATTAGTAAATCTTTGTCGTCACTCAGTTCAATATCCGACTCTATTGCAACTCACCTTTTCACAAGAAATCAGTGTTTTTTTTACAATAAATAACTTTTTACATAAAATGATACTTTACAAAATGCAGACTGTTAAAAATAGGTCACATCACTTGTATTAATGCAGACCAACAATATAGGGGAAGGGATGTTTAGTGTCCCTCGGGTGCGTGACCGAAGATATGGACGCCGCGCGTAGAAGCTGCCTGGCAGTTCGTTCTCCTTCAACGAATTCATCCCACATCTTGAACAGTCGGGATTGTTGGCCTCTCCATTGCCTGCGCTGTATTTTCGTGAGTTTCTTTTCAGACACCAACCGCATCTGTAGACCAACGGCACGTGACTCCCGGTGCAACGCAGTGATCAACTCATACATTGGCAGGTTGGCGCGGCCTGTCTTTCTATTCAGACGGCCATTCCAACCTTCCACGTCGTTGTTGGTCCTGACTCTGCACTGGAAGGTCGACCAAGTGGACGGCGACCACAAGTCTGACTCGATCTACGTATTTTCGACATACTGGAACACCTGAGGAAGATGCAAACCGAATAAAAATAAGTATACATATCTAACTACAACGATGGAACGAGTTCATCGTTGCAAAATGATAAATTTGTGAACAGGTAAAATCTTTTCTTGAAAACTGCCGACCGATATTTGTATTATTTATTTATTATTATCATTATTTAATATAATTTTTACTTGTTCCAGAAAGGGCCCCTCCGCCCGATCCCTCAAAGACTGGAACATTGGTCTGACGACTTCCGCGGGAAGGCAGGGTAGCGACATGAGCTCCTTTAGAAGTTGGTGTGCATCCTTCCGTTGGGCGTAAGCTGGTTGTAATCCCACCATCTTGATCATGCGCCACACGGCCTGTTTCCAGTGAAAGGAACATCCATGGCATTGGACCTGCAAATAAAAAATATCAATATATAAATCGGGGATAAGAATTATGTAGGAATTTCGATGATATCTAAAAGACGAAACAAACACGTCATGATTAACGGTACTGCTATAGACCGTATCGAATAGCCGCCATTTCGTAGAGCAGCTTCTTTGTTCCTTGAGGACATGCATGGTTGCACACATTGTGCTTCAATTGTCTATAGAGACAAACCTGTGGGAAGGTTGATGAGATAGCCTTCCAGATGCCGGCCTCGAAGTCAGGCTCCGAAAAAGGCGGTATAGAGGGAAGAAGCGGTTGGTCGTCGTCGGGTGTCACCTCCAGACCTTCTGATGGTTGACCAATAGAAGATATTATGGGGGAGCTCTCAGCAATTGGTGGCGAAGATAGACGGTCGAGTTCTTCGTCAATAGACATCGGTGTCACCTCAACCTGTTAATCGATACCAACAATTTTACTGTATAACGTACTGTATGGTGTCCAGTGTGTCGGTACCGTTAGGTTACCCAGTGTTTTCATTTAAAAAAATTAATCTAATAAGGTTATTCACGCAAGAATAAAGAAACATCACGTGTGCCAAACTTACCGGTGCCCTAGAAGCTGTCCTATCCCACATCGAAGGCATGGCCGGAGTACATGCAGCACAGTTCCAGGAGAATTGGTTGCCACTTTTCATGGCTTCTCTGTAGAATGACAAAGTGATGCCTGCGAAGAGAAAATGAAAATACGTTGTACAATAATGTTGATGAACTGGCATGTAGAATTCTCAGCCACATATATACACTGTTCATGCAGTAATACTTTACATCCCATGCACAGAACAGTCAGTTGGCAATATGGCCCTCAAAGGTACACGGGGACGTTCATGCGTGTTTGTTAACATTGCTGCATATTAATTAACACCTTTTAGTCTGGTCTTTTTCGTGGAATAAAATGTTGGTTAGCTGCGATGTCTGCAAGTGAGGTGGGGTTTACGAACACAAGTTAACATACAAGTATAAGAGGTGCCACACCAAAAACGCAAGGTGTGGCACATAGAAGTGTGACGTTGGTTGCCATGGCAATTGGCTCTAAACTATCATGGCCGTCGAAAAAAAGTAGCATTAACGAAATGTAACTAACGTAAAATGGAACTAAGATTGACGCAACATACCTTGTAACGCAGAATGTACCTAACCAATGACTCATTTGTCTCTTTTGGAGATAAATTCCGAAGATTTGAGCTGCACACCCCAAGTTATCTTTACTGATGTGAAGGATTAATAAAGTGAAGACGTCATGATTCTTTGTAAACCTTTCTTAAAGGCAGAGGCTCATCAGCAGTGCGCGCGCAGCAAATTCGTGGAGCTCCGTATTTTGTAGTCCCTATATAGATTGGTTCGCTTATTGCGAAAATATAGGGATCGGTAAAGGGCAGCCATGACGGGCAGAATTCTGCCCGTCACGTGGTTATTATTATTATTTTTGTTTTAGTAAGTGCGCAGATTTTGCATTAACATTTGTAACTTGGCCGTGCGTGTCCAATTATGTAAATAAAGTACATTGCCTAAAGCAAAGGCACGCGCAAAGACGACCA
Source organism: Henricia sp. BOLD:AAB3569 (assembly GCA_037783545.1). Lineage (NCBI taxonomy): Eukaryota > Metazoa > Echinodermata > Asteroidea > Spinulosida > Echinasteridae > Henricia > Henricia sp. BOLD:AAB3569. Next base: position 210,301 of record JBBELK010000877.1, read on the forward strand.
ATTACAGATCCAGATGAAGCGCCCTTTACCTGTCCTTATATTCTCCTGTGTGGAATATGTGGACGGGAACCAGTCTACGTATTTCGTGGCACGTATTTCGTGGCACGAATTTTCGTTTTCCAAAAATGCAATGTAAAATGCATCTTGCGCTTTGCTTTTCCATCCAGGGGGCGAGTCGGCCAGGGGGCGACTCGGCCAGGGGGCGACTCGGTCAGGGGGGCGACTCGGTCAGGGGGCGACTCGGTCAGGGGGCGACTCGGTCAGGGGGCGACTCGGTCAGGGGGCGACTTGACCTGATTCCGTAGTAAGTTAGCATCCTGCCCTTACATGTACCTCCTATCCCTACTGAACATTTTAGTTCAGTCGCGATTGCACGCCAACTTACTGTTGTTGTTTTTTAACGTGTCTTTGTAATCCGCGTGCTGTGAATTGTATAAGTGCGGGAATCGGCGGACGTTTTCTATCAACAGTTCGGCTATTTTTGCAGTGTGTCTAGCCAGGTATAGGTCTCCTACATGTAGGCCTATGTTGGCAAATTCATCCATGGTCTGATGGTCGTTTGCCTCGGTGATGCTGCTGTTGCTGCCCAAAATAACAGCAGAATCGCATTCCTTTTTCACCGGCAGCTAGTACGCGACCAACGCACACTGTGTAGAGTTGGCAAGATCGATCGCCCTCAAGTGACATGACAATAATACTGCAATTTCATTGGCTGGCGCTCTCTGCAAAATTCGAAAAGTTGAAAACATTTCAACTTGCGCGAATCGTGAAGCGAAACGGATTTTCTTCGCAAACTTTAGAATATTCGCGGCGAAATTCGCAACGAATAGACTGCGAAGGCTGCGTAACGTCAAATTCTCTTCGCTATCGCAATTCGCGTGAAGTATGAACCGGGCTTAAGTGTCAACCACGAATTAAATAAGAAGCGGCCAAATCTTTTCACTGTCTCCACGCGGTGAACTGTTGGTAAAGTAAAACAGACTTCTAAGCTACATGTACAATATACGCAATAAAGCAATGGATTAAATACCTGCAAAACGTGTAATTCCTGCAAAACGTGTAATATGGGCAGAAGAAAGCTTAAGTGGCTAATAGTGGCTCATGTACAGTACATGGGATAACGGAACATTATGTGTACGTGCACCTGTACTTTATTGCTGTGCGTACGTGCATGGCAGTACAATAAACATGTCAAAAAAATCATGATTATGAAGCATTCGCATGAACCGCAACAATGTTCTATTAGACCGCGAAAATCAGGTTTACATACCGGTTGTGTTTCTTCCTCCATGGTATATCTCAACTACATGTATCTCTGTGGGTGTCGGATCCCTTTGCCAAAGGAAGTCTGGTGCTCTGAACCCAACGTGTGCTGAGCTGGGTGGCTGGAACCGAGCACGAAGCAAGGTCAGCTCGATTCTCATCTGTAGGGACGTGTTGTGGAACCGTTTGGACTCGTTAGAGATAGTAGCCTAGTACGACCCTATACTGTCTGTGTAGTAGGTTGTGCTGTGTAAGTATGGTCATGCGATCTTTCAGTTCAGGCTCCACGGTACGGTCTGTACTAATGTGGTTGCCAATACTGCAGCGCATACTCCAGACGGGGTATCGATACGGCATGCAATGGCGTTACTCTGGCTTTGGCGAACGACATGTGGTTCATCGTGCGCATTCGTCAGGCGAAGATAAGCAACAGCTCTAGTGATAGCCAGGTTGCTTGCATTAGAGAAGACATGGAGTTCCCTTCTTTTGACAGGACCGAAATCTGGTGGTTGGTAACATTGTCTAACTTTGATGTTCTCGAAGTGATGGAGAAAGTTGCGCCAACTTATCCATCTTGGAAGGCATTTTTCTGGAAGTTGACGGTCTCACACGTGTTGTATTATGTTTAAACATGTACATTCATTCTAAACCCCGCGATTGGCTTTGATGGATCGTTGTCTTCGAACAAAATCCCGCGACCTGCACAATGGTAGAGGTGGTACGAGTTGTGTAGGCAAACGGTTGAGTTGACCTGCACCCGGAGAGAACATCCGTAACTGGATTCAATGCCGGTCACGTCGCCCCTTTTCCATGTCTGTCTATCAGAATGTCACGTTTTAGCATAAACTTTGTAAAATGTATTCAAACTTTACAATTTTTAGATATGTTATCAAAATTGTCAATGTGTCCTCATACGTAAAGTTTCGGTCAATTATGATGTCGCATCGTCATTTGTTGGCAAAAAATTAAAAATTGCATTTTACGCTTTTGTGCGCGCACAAGCAAAGTCCATCAAAATATCACTTTTTAGCATAAGATTTGTAAAACTTATTCAAACTTTATGACAAAGTTGCATGCCCGAGTTGAGGTCACATCAAAGTCAAACAATAAAGATAGAAGTTGACAAACGTCCAGTGGCAGTTGACCTCACCAGGCCTGCCATGCTGACGGTTCCCGCCGTCATCATGGTCATCAGTCATCCTGTCATCATCACGGCCTACCTCATAATTGCATCTCTAATTTTCCTTTATCTCTTCCCACGCATTGGCTTTGATATTTATATCATGATAGTATTTGCATTTCTTGTCGTAGAAGACCAGGTATTTTCGAACCGCTTCGCAGAATTCGAAATCGTCTGCATGGTCGGCCATTTTGCAGTTTTGACGGGACACACCACATGGCTTGATCACGTATATAGCAATTTTCTTTACTGCGATAGTCACGAACAGAGACTGTCTGGCCAATGTGAAATTCTAGGATCACACTAGCAAACTTACGTGATGTTGCCTGATCCACTTGCTTACTACGAACATGATCCAGTCGCGAACGAAGGTTGTGTCGCATGAACAGTGTAGCAGGGTACTGTCCTGTAGCAGTGTGAGGATCGAGCGTTCCTGTATGCCAATAGGAAACTAGCCAGTTTGGCTGATGTTTATCCCTTTCTCCCCTGTCATGGATTTCATGGCTCGTTTGAAAGTCGAAAGTTCGAAAGTGGATAATGTAGTCCATGGCAGGTACTGAAGACAATCTCCAGCCAATACAAGCTGGAGATGAAATGGCGTGAGTTCAGGTGAATGATGTAGTCCATATAGCAGGTATATGAAGATAATCCCGGGCTAATATATGGCAAGAGCTCTGATGAATGACTTAGTCCATGGCAGGTACTATGAAGACAATCCCCAGCCAATATGAAATGGAGATGAAATGGCAAGAGCTGTGATAAATAGCTTAGTCGATGTCAGGTACTGAACACAATCCCCAGCCAATACAAGCTGGAGATGAAATGGCATGAGCTCACTTGGTTGACGCAGTTATGACAGCTACTGAAGACAATTCCCAGTTCAATCCATTTTGAGATCATCTTTTTGATGTGTATGTTGATGGGCTGGAGGGGCGAGGTTTTGTGTGATAGTTCTGGTCTTTTATTTGGTTGTTAATCATTAACAATGCTAATCTTCCTCAGTAGAAGCATGCAGGAACATGTTTATCTTGACTGCTTTTTTGAGCTAGTAAATAAAAACACAGTCATACATGTACACTTCAAGTATTTTTTTCACATTACTGTAAAATCAACGAAATATAAAATATAAATATCAGTTATTTCTGGTACACACTGTGCACCTGTTGCAGTTTATAAATAGTATTAATCTCTTCATTAGTTGAACATCTCTGGTAATTAACTTCTAAACATGTCGTTGTTGGTGTGATGTCATTAACTTCTTAAGCCATTCATTTGTGAAAGTGACAACAAAACCAATAACATGTTTAACAAAAGATTATATTTTTTCAAACTCGATGCATTTCTGATTTTGGTATCTTTTCTTGACTAGTATTTCTTTTTGTCTATCTCTTCTATTTAAGGTTCTTCAAATATTTCAATGAGTTGAGATTATTACCGTGAGCACATATTGCTTCAACTTTGATATTTGTTGCTGCATCTTGCATTGCAATGTAAACGACTGACTCCAGTCGTGTTGTCAAAGTGTGGACTAATTCCTGACATTTTGCAAATCCTTTCTTGAAACTGTACTTGGTCACAGTTTTCTGCTTAAGAGTAGTCTCCATTCAAGACTTGTACAATACATACTTTACTTAATCTGACAGCTATGTCAAAACATGTAGATGATTAGAAACGAATCTGAACACTTTCATGATGATTATAATATGTACATGTAGGTATTACAAATGTTTCAACATCAGTCAAACCTCGTACATAAACGTGATCTATTAGTGTTGAATTCTCTGTAGTTGATTCTTTTAGACATTGTCCATATCCTTGCTCTTTCATTGCTTTTTCAATTGACGATTCCCTTTCAAGGTTATTGTCATTGAAATCACCCATGACAATGCATCTAGTGCTGATCTTATTTATTTCACTAACCAACTTGATCAAATTGTTAATAAAATCATGAATGCCATATGATTTTGGTCGATAAATGACAACAATTACAATTGATATGTTAGAAATTACATGAAATGCAATATACTCAACATTCTGTACTGGTAAATTCAATCTACTAAAAGACCTGCTTTTCTTGCCATACACTGCAACACCACCATGACTCTGTTCCTGCAAATGTTTCATTGACTCATTATATGACGTACCTCTTACTTGATGATAGCACTTGAAATTGTCCATGTTGAACTGACTTACTTGTTCAGATTCAACCTGTGTCTCTGTTAGGCAAATAAAATCAGACTGCATTATTTCACATTGGAATTAAATGTCTAAAAGTGTGCTCTTAAACCTTGTACATTATATTATGAAGTGTTACTACAGTATACAGTGAAACTTGTCTATAGTGGCCACCCTCGCGACCGTAAAAAAAAACTGGCCACTATAAAGAGGTGGCCCATGTAGGCCTATGTAACACAGCATCTTTTGGTCGACCATTGAAATTTCATCTACGATTAGAATTTCATTCATTTATTCATTCATTAAACCTTATTGTGTCATCAAAGGGAAATTCAGTGGCCTCTGCACAAAACATATATACATAGAAATACACATTAAAATCAAACACCACACTACTACACTTATTTAAAACGTTAAACATTACAAATACAGGTCACTTGTCAGTTTAAATTGTCGATGCCTCTCTAGAGCTTTGCATTGTACCACCTGATAGCGACTGGCACAAAGAAATTGCTATATCTCCGTGTTCTAATTTTACGTTGCAGGAGGCGGTTGCATCTGACACTCCATTTGAATTTATTAACAAGTGGATTGGGAACTATCGGCAAAAATACGCTTAAGTTTACTGCACACCAAAGATTTGAACAACTTATCTGGGAATTTCTGTTGAAGACCAATAATCTTACTGGCTTGTTTGACGACAGACGTCAGTTTAGTTTGGTCTATAGATCTCATGTTATACCAAACACACACATTAAACAGAAAGTAAGAATACTCTGTAAAACTGATTTATAAAACAATTGTAAAATTGTGCAACTTTGGTGCAACTTACTAAGCTTAGATTTTGCACACAAGTCAAATTTTAATTGATCATCAATTTCATTTCCCGTACACTTGTAAGCGTGAACCCTTTCAACAAATACACCCTTGACACCGACTGGTGGACTGACAGTACTCTTTTTTTTCGAAAGTCAATGATCCTCACTTTCGTTTCCTTTACAATGAGTTCCAAATTATCATCACACCATGTACCACGAGACAAAGTTAGATACTTCATTCAGAAAAATGTCATGAATATTGCCATTAATATTGTATGGAGCAACACCAGTGTGAGCAGTTAGTAACACTGTGACATCATCTGAATTATGGGTTGATCGTCCAAGTATACTCACAGCTTCACTGTAAATACACTTAATCAAATATAAACGACTCTTGCCTGTGCCTGCTCCTTCTGTTAGAAATACGTGGAAAGGTTCGGGTTTTTTCCCGTTTACTTTATCTAAACACCACTTTCTGATCTTGTAGAAAACTTCTTTTTCTTTGGCATTTAACATTCGCATTAAACACGTAGCTTCACTCACAGCTATTCTACGTGAACGGTATCCAATACCTTGCCCTGCCTCCTCTTTATCGATACGTTTTAGGTCGGGAATATCATACTCATCCTCGCTGTCTTTATTTACTGGACCTCTTTCATGTTCACATTCAATTCTCTCTGATTCAGCCTCTGGACAAATTAAAGCCCGCATCCTCCTGTGGTCCAAACTTGTCCAAGTACTGTTCAACATCTTCCATAGATTCTATGTTAGCTTCAAATTTTTGACGCTAAGTATCCACAATTAAGCTTACACGTTGTGTATCACACGTGAAGTTTGACACTGGCAATGTTATAGAATTCTTCAAACGTTTCGAAGTGCAAAGGTTTTAATTGTGCATCAATACGATAAGGCAAGAAAAGCTGCAAGATACTTTGATGTAGTATTTCGCTGAAGTCTTTGAAATGAAAAATATGGGATGTTTGAACACTGCACATTGAGTGCGAGTTAGTCTTGGCCCAAGACTATTGTAGTCGATATTGTTTGTGTACGCGTTGGCCATTCCCGGTAGTACACCCTCTTGCAGCACTAACAGACCAGCCCTTTGCGCGACTACAATAGTCTTGGGAAATCCCTCTGGGCGGTTCAACTTTTTCTTTGTTTTTGCCTGGGCTTTCCTAGGGAACCAATCAGCGAGTGACCCGAATACAGCAGCGCGTCGGAATGCAGCGAGCGACCCAAATACAGCGCGTCGGATGCAGCGAGTGACCCAAATACACCGCGTTTATCGTTGCTAATGTTTTCGGTGGCATAGGCCTAATTTTCTTGGCAAATGTTTGCGAATATATTTACAAACATGTTTGCAAAGACGTATGACATCGCAAAATACATTTGTTTATGAAGATAATTGCGACATTGCAAATATTTGCAAAGATATCTGTGGTATGCGATGTCCCTTGTGTGCCATCATAAAACCCTGTGCAGCTATTTACATAAACCGGCAACGCCCCCAATGCTGAAGCTCAAGAGGGATTTCCCAAGACTATTGTAGTCGCGCAAAGGGCTGGTCTGTATAGTGCTGCAAGAGGGTGCACTATACCGGGAATGGCCAACGCGTACACAAACAATATCGACTACAATAATCTTTGGCCAAGACTATAAGTACGAGTACGCTTCTGTATACATATCCTAAACCATTCTGTAATTCATGAATATTGGAATTAACTTTTGCTCTTCGAGATTTTAGTGCTTCTGTATTGCATAAAATTCTTTAATTTGAACAAAATGAAGCCAGACACATTTCATCAAAATCATGTGACTGTGGCCTTGCTTTATATCTATCAATCTTAGGGCGTGTTTGTTTCGGACGAATCCGCCGACCCCGATCTGCGCAGATGGTTCAGCGCTATGCACAGTTGGATCTAGCTGAACCATCTGCGCAGATCTCGGGATCGGCGGATTCGTCCGAAACAAACACGCCCTTACTGTGCAGCCAAATGTCTTCATCGTCATCTTATGACTTATTTTGAATTAACTTCAGAGATAAGCTCATTCTTATTGGATTTTCTCCAACTGGTATAAATTATAATTTTCTTGAGCATTCCTTTAACCTTAAGTTACACACACGATACACTGCCTCTTGAGCCGACACTTCACGATTCTGCAAGTATGCATAGCCAACTTCCTTCATGCTTTGCTTTGCATCAACGTTTTCTTTCTGTGCTTCACTAAAAACATGATTCAATAGCATTCCCATCTCGCGTTCTGTTTTTGACATGGAGGACGCAACATATGCCACACACCCAAAAATGTCTGTGATGTACTGAATATCTAAATTTGCATTCCATGATTTATTTACCCAGACATCTTGGGGATTACGCTTTAACACAATGCCAAGTTTTTTAGTCAATAACTCATTAGCCTTTTCGAATTCTTTTTGAGTGATCCCGACAGCAGTGAACAGTTCTTCAGTAGATGTATACTGTTTCTCTTGATTTCCTACCATATTTCAAATACTCATTCATATTTCCTCTGCTTGAGCTTTATTAATAACATCATTATCAAGTTCATCCAAGTCTGATATCTGACTCATGCTATCAATGTCACTACCATCAGCACTGAAATCATTTGTCTCAGCAGTAGTTGGTTTACCACGTATAAAGGTTCTCTCAGATGGTGGTCTCGGAAAGTTAAACCTACATTCAGTACCCTTCTTTTTACAACTCTTTGAATGCTTTTTACTATGTAGCTGTACATTACTGATAATTTCATGTAATTCTTCATCCTCATCTTTAGATGGCAAATTACATGAGATATAGGCCTAGCTGTCTAAAGACAATGACGTCTTCATCAGAATCAGTATCCAGTTTAGGAGCATCTTGAATCCAAAATAAACAATGCGTGTGTGGTGACCCTTTGTTGGAATTGTACTCGATACAAATAATCTTTCACTTTGCCAAATGGTTGAGCTTCTGACATTATCACTAGGCTACCTTCAAAAACACATGAAATCAAACATTCGAGCTGCTGTGACAGGATTGCTCCTCAGTAACATACATTTGTCATTCCAATCCAATTCATTAAGATTTCTAGTGTCTCCCTGTTGTTTCATTATTGTACCAATTACTTCAGACCATCTCATATCAGCAGAGGAGAATGAACAGATCATGTGGGAAGTCCAATTTGTGTAATCATTGCTAATACATCTCTATGAGCACATTGCCAGTATGGCGGTGTGCCTCTTATAGGCTTCAAAAACTTATACCCTTTGTCAGATTTCAGCATATCTCGCTGTGTCATCATCAGGTTAATGTTCATGTCGCCCGATCACCTTGGGTTTGTAAAAAAAACACAAACGCCAAACCTTAGTTTGATTTTGATTTTGTCTTTCTGTAAATTTGTCCTCTTGCCATTTTGTTCTTTTGCTGTTTTTTTGTCCTTGATAGGTTTCTCATTGTATATGATGAGGATTGTTTAATGTTGGCACCTTTTGGCCGCCCATAGCAGATTTGAGGTACACCTTTGTGGAGGTACGTCACGCTCACCTCCGGAGGTGATCGTACCGAAACACACTATAACCTCCGCATGGTTTCTGTGTTCCACCTTAATTAGGACTGAATTACGTCAGCAATCACACTGACACTCAACTTATTTTGTACACTGCTTACAGCACCTTCAGGTACACAAAATGTTCTCCTCGTGCTCAACAAGAGGTAAACACACAAAATAACACCGAACAGCCACACTATTTGCCTGACGTTTTTTAATTTTATTTTTTGACAGCATTTTGGGGCCGACAGTCACCACAAAATGCTCCACTCGCGCTGGGGGATTTTTGTAAGCAGCAGATTAACAAAACCAGGGGCGTGTCCGTTTGGTGAAAATATATCCACACTTTAATATAGAAAAATCACACAACAGGCTCGGTACGTGTATACAGTTGAATACAGTGAAACAATATAACAGTTTATTTTTAAAAAAGAAAACATGTGGAGGTACATGTACCTCCGGTGAGTCAACAATTGTACTATTTTAGACGTCGAGGTTGATTTTTTTTCTCTAAAAGTCAAAACGTATTTTTAAAAAAATGTATCTCTAGTTTTTGTTTGTTTGGTGTTTTTTAAATGAAAAACAAGGTGAGAGCTAAAATAAAGGAAGAAGCATTTACAATGTAGAAATATAGTGTACTGGTTGATACTATGTTAAAAATGGGATAAATTATAAGATGCAGGAAAAATGATTCGGGTTCCAGCATAATTTGTCTTTGTTACAGACACATATGTTACCTCTCTGGACCAATCATGAGGCTTGTTATATGTGGCGTTCGGTGTTTTCCACAATCCACCTTGTTACCAGTCCCACACGTGCGCGCAGTTTGTAAACACGGGCCATGTCCGATTTAACGCGCTCGCCGATTGGTCGCTATTTCTATTAAACAGGACGTTATGTTACTCGTTCTCCATCCCTCTGATTTATTATGTATTAAAAAATGCGTAGTAGATAAAAAATGTTGCAGGAATTATCGATATGATGAACGTGACAAAGAACAAAAACTTAAACCAATTTCAAGAAAATATAGAAATTGGGAATTTTCACTAAAACATGACTAATTTCATTTAATTACATCCAAAAATGAGTTGGGTGTGCACGTGCTCGCTGAATTCAACAGCCGGCTTACTCCACAGATTTGCGTGGATTTCCTCAGGGTATTCTGTCGTAGCTTCGCAGAGTGGAAATTCCCTCAGATCTCAGGATGGAATGTATCGGATGACGGCATTTTGCACCGAATGTTGTCATCCTGGGATAAATTGTTTTAGGATCTCAACAAGTCGGATGGCACTTCCGTAGCTCCGTGGTTGTTCCTTCAAAACAATCCCTTAAAAATGTCACTTTTTTCTCGCCATACTTTATATATATATAATTCTGCGTGAGAAGAAACGCCCGAGACGTTAATTTTCACACCCGGCGGTCATTATCATTTTCTAAGATTTCACCCATCAAATTCCCACAACTTCAAACAATGAAATTGCACGTTTCTGGAGAAAGCTGTCAAACGCGATCTCACGTGAGTTTCGTCGATTTAACAAGTTCCCATGCCCAGGTGATCACCCACCTGCTAGTAAGTGTATTCAATTGTTAAGATGTTTCCCGAGAAGCTTGCCAGTTAGACCCTGGCGACCCGATTCTTACTGCAACATTTAAAGTCGAATTGACAATGATCATCGGACAAACGGCATCTGCGGTAATATCTATAAGCTATTTAGACTTGTATGTATCCTTATATCCGCTCATCCGCAATATATACGGTAATCACTGAAATGAGGTGAAAAATAGAACATCCGACCGTTGAAACCCTATAGCTAATGTGCAACATAGTCTTATACCTGAAAGACCAATGGATTGCATACAATTTAAAGTTTGAATCCGTTTTCATCCAATGGCGCTCATGTTCTTCAACTTTTGACAGAGGCGGGCCACGCCGTGTTGACGCAATAAACAAGACCAAATTGTGATTGAACAAAAAGAATTTAGAAACACCTGAGAAAATCATCATCTTTTCAATTAAATAGGTAGGGGCCTACCTTCCCCATGGAGGAAGAAAATCCTCCATGCCTTCCCCATACCTAGGACAAAATGTCCTATACCGGTGTAGGCCTATAGACCGTATCGAATAGCCTCCATTTCGTGGGGCAGTTTCTTTGTTCCTTGAGGACACGCATGGGTGCAAATATTGTGCTTTCGTTGTTGAACGGTTTAAAGGGCTATGACATGCTAAACAACTTTTTGCCTAATCTTCGCTTCATATGATGGATTACTTGTTCAGCAAGACATGCTATTGTTCGTTTGGATGTAAAATCAATAAAAGGTAGCCTTTTTCAACTTTGAAGATTTCATTGCAATAAACCACAGACAGAGGGTGCTGTTTGGAGTGCATCACGTAAGGAAGACGGAAGGGAAAAGTTAAGAAAAAACAAGATTTCAAGTTGGACTTGTGGCAAATTGCTGCGGTTTTCTCCCCCAGTTTCTTCATGGCTTACGTACAACAGGAAACATGTAGAACAAACTCAAACAATCATGGATTACAAACATTCCAGGGCGTTTGAGAAAAAGGTGGAATCTTTTGTGCACAGTTGAATGTGATTTTCCTGTTTTTGCCTCTTGTGACATCGTGACCTTGGTCATGAATATGCATACAAGCTCCAAATAGGATTTTTATGAATGTAACTGAGTATATTGGTTTGATAGCATAGATTTCATTGATAAAAATCCCAAATAAGGGGCCCTTTAAGTAACAAAGGGTGCCCCACGAAATGGCGGATATTCGATACGGTCTCTATACCTCGACCGAATGTAGGCTTTAAACCTTGCAAATTCAGAAGAACTGCATGTGTTCAATTCATTACATCCATTGATGTTTAACCCGGTTGCATAAATCGAGATATGAGAGATTGGACTAGAACTTGTTTAGCATGCCAAAAGCTCAAAGTCATCGTCATAATGGTATCGGTTTCGCTAAACAAGATTCACGTTGTAGTCATATTCATATCAATATAGACAGCCGAAGTGTGACGTGTTGTCATGGCAATTGGCTCTAAACTATCATGGCCATCAGCAAAAGTCCATTGCAAAAGCACAGGGACACGGTTTAGTGATTTTTTGTTCAGAGCCAACAAAAGGTGACGTATTCACTTCGGCAGTCTATAGTGCAGGCCCTTCTGACGGTTGCAAATACACCCAATAGCCATGCAGAAGCAACGGCTTGGAATAAAACGATGAAGGACAACGGCATACCGCCCATTCGCATGGTCTCGACATCCGAGAGCAGCCATGGCTTTTTTTGTTGTCGAATACCCAAGTCACTGCGGGTAGATCGCTTTATACCATAATTAAGGCGGATTTAAACTCCGAGTCCCGCCGAATAAACGCGCGCTCGTACCTGGTGAAATGATCGTTGTTCCTCAGAATGATTCTATCCAGGCCCGTAACCAGCGAGTTTTGCGGGGGGATCGAATAGTGCCGTCAGGCACAAGTTTTGAAACAGTAAAATGCCGGCTATACATAACATTGCATACATAACGAAGAATGCATGGATAAGTAGATGACCCCCTTTCAGATATGATCACTGTGTGATATACAACAACATAATACAATAACAACTGGCTATATTGTGCGACGAAAAATTGAATTATTCGAAATATTGAATTTTTATTTTGTAGAGCGGAACTCCCCGTTCCGCGGGGGGGATCGTCCGATCCACCCCGCCCCCCCCCCCCCCCCCACCCCCCCCCCCCCCCCCCCCCCCCCCCCGGTTACGGGCCTGCTATCCCATATCAAAATAATTTTGTAGATAAACTGAGACAACATGTGGTTAAACCCATGGTTAAACTAACATCTTGGTGTGCAGTCATGTTTGGGTCACGTCGGGTAGACTAGGTTTAAAAACCGTTGCAAGCTCGCTATAGCAAAGGACCTTTAAAAAAATAGTTTCGTTCTTAACTTAAAAGGGCTTATTTGGAACACGATTTTGATTGATAAGTCGACCAGCGTATAAAAAAACCAGTCGACTGAAAACATCCGCACGCGTGCCCACCGTTTCGAAGGCAAAAAATGTTTTGATTAGGTAACTAATCCAAAAAAAAATTTATTCCCAAAGTGGTGCCCAAAAGTCTCTTTCGCCGCAATATTTTACACGATATTATTTATAAAAGAAAACGGGAGAGGTCCTATACCTAGAGCGGAAGCGTGCGTTCTGAAGGGGCATATTTGGTATACTTCGCGAAATTCGCGGTCCTATAGTCTCTTGCACAATTGCGCGGTCCTGCTTTTAAGTGCAAAAACACCCACTACTATCCTGCAACATTTAGCACGCATGTCGGTTCACACGTCGTCAGCGTACATAGTGTGACCTCCCGGAGTACTTAACCAATATTAGTTCTGCCAAAGGTTTATTGTGCGCCAGCCTGCTGTTATGTAACGTACGCAGTGAGGTGTAGCCCAGCTGCTATAAAAACCCAAGGTGGGCAACTCAGCCGTACAACTCGGCCAGCGGCAGTGGCAGGTGAAGTTTCTACATTGACGTTTATTAGCGAAGTTTCCGCCTACATGTACGTATACAATTCTTAAATTTACTTGGAGATCAGCTAAATTAGTATAAAGCCAACGAGTGAACCAAGGCGGCAACGAATAACCATTTTTTATAATTTATCTCGGACAATTATATACATTTTTGTATTATATACATTTTGTATTATACATTTTTGTATATTATAAACTTATCAAAATTTAATAGAAAAGGAACAGTGTTTATAAAAATGAGTAGATAACAATCCTTTGTCAGTATTGCATGGAATTATGACATGAACATTCATGCATTGCTGGTAGCGTTCATTTAATAAAGGGGTTTTCAAAAAGTGAATAATCCAACCATTGAAATATTGATGTGATACATGAATGTCAATCCGGCCTCCATAGCCCACACATTCATGAAACAATGAAAACATTTGAGAGGCAAATGGAAGGAAACTCATCTAGATCAAACAATATAGCACTATCCCCAATTTGAATCGAGCATAAGAAAGAAATGGTAGACCAAAGCATGTAGAAGACAGCCGAATCAATACTCTTGCTCCGAGGCTGACAAGTTGTGACGGCAGTAATGTTGTATTCAAGATGGATCATTTCTGTTATTCTGTCTGAGTAACATTCATTTCTCTTGAAATAGTGTAATAATTCATGTCAGGTTTGTTAATTAAAAAACTCAATTCAAGCATCGTAATTGATTGATCCCTAGCTCGGTGTTCTCACCGAGCTCGGGATCAGTTTGCGGTTAGATAAGCAATTAATCTTTACCACATCCTGCAGCATCCGCTACACAATTTAAGTGGCATTGTACACTGTACATGCACTTTAACCCATGCACACATTGATTAGTACATATACACACATATTTGAGACATGGACTGCTTCAAAGTTGATTGATTGGAGTGTTCACTTACATTTGAACTTTGTTCCACACCCCTTTATTGTTAAAAATAAATGTGACCAGCCATGCATGATGAATGTTTATGTCGTAATTCCATGCAATACAAGCACATGTAGTAGGTGTGAATTCACCTCCAAGTTCCAACCGCGGACGTCCCATTGTTCCTCTTTTGTTTGGACATAGCTTTTTTTCCTTCTTCTCGTTTGTTTTGTACACCAGACGAATCGCGGACGTTCGCTTGGCAATCGCGGACGATATTGTTCCCTTCGTTAAACCAGAGAGAACGTCAACGGTTTGAATAGATGAACCCGCGCAGGATTGCTGTCTGTTCATTTTAATGTCAACTTTTAAAAAGTGTCCATATAAACATGGAGCCATGACATATAAACAAACTCTTGCAATTAACTGAACTTTAAACTAGCCACGAGTGTTCCAGACGAAAATTCCATCCCTTAAACTCCAAAGTGTGCATTTGTATTCTGCATTGGAATCATCCTTTACACATTGGTTTTGGGTGCTTTTATTGCCCAGTCATGGAGAGATTTTGTTTTTTTTAAAGCTCTGTAAATGTGCCCTAATTTCCCTTTTTAGTGCAATGTTCATGTAACGGCTACTCACAAGCAATAATAGTGACATTGCTATGATGTCAAGTTTTCTGCAGATGAAAAAAGCCTCGCCGCAAATATTTTCCCAAAGTCAATTGTTGCTGGTACTGTTTCACTGTCACTCCCCACACTCCCACCCCCCTCCCCCCTCCCCCCAAAAAGTATTTCCATTTATAGTAATTTAAATTGACTTATATTTTCATGGTCTCTCGTTTTTGTTTGCAGGTATGTACTGTACATGTATCTTGTTGGGAGCTTGCACAGCTAGCTAGCTCACTGTCAAACGAAGTTGTATTTGTAATTGTGCACCACAGTTCTGTCTAAATACTTGGCAATGCAAGGTGAGTACATTTTTTGCTGATTTATTGACTTGTTTTCATGTGTAGCTACAACTATTGACTTTTTCACAATTATTTTATCCAAAAGACATTTTGTTTTAATCAAACAAAACCAATAAAACCTCCCCAGCTGGTTTCGCTTGGTGAAGTTGTTTTAACAAACAATAGACATACAAGGAATCTAATTTGTCCAGGCAATGAATGCACTGTGGTTCCACTTATGCACCTATCAATTGGTTTCCCCCCCCCCCCCCCCCCCCCCCCCCCCCCCCCGCTACCACATCCCATACGTGGGGGTTTGGTCACATTTTTAGGGTGGGGCATTTGGCCCATTGTCTGTGCATGCGCATGTTTTGCACTCGAGGGTGGGGATTTTTGTCACCTAAATGTTGGCCCAGGGGTGGGGATTTTGTTACGCAAAAAGTGACGATCCCCACCTCTTAGGTGGGGTAGCCCGGGGAGGGGTGGGGGAAACAATTGATAGGTGCATTAAGTTTGGTGCATTGCTTGAGAAATGACTGCCAGCATGAGCAGTTTGTGAGATAACAATAGGCAGGATAGGATTCTGTTTGCAACCTTAAAACTCAATAGAAATCATAAAAATTGTAAAGATGAGCAGGAATTATATATTTTTTTCTTCCTTGTAAATAATCTTCCAATTAAAATGGAAGTTTCTCAATAAATTGCTGTTAAAATTGACTGTCTCTATGATTTTTAGGAAACTCCCAGTTGTTTGGGGTAGATCTAGATGATATGAGAGACAAACCAAATGTGGTAATTGGGCCAAGATGTAGGAGAGCTTCCTCCATCCACAAGGATTATCTGCATTGTATCAAAAAGAATGACGTGGAAGGTGTGAGGGCGCTCTATGGTGCAGGCGAGGAGTCGCTGGATGACCCACATGCTCAAGATGAGCTAGGAAGGACGGGCCTTATCATTGCTATAGATAAAAGCAACTACGGTGAGTCAATATTTACCAAGCATCAACAAGCTGTGCATGCTAACCTATAGCAGATGATTGCAACCTGGTCCTCCAAATACTCATCATATGGATTGCTCCCAAAATCGTGACTGTACAGGGGCCAATTTCATCAAGCTGTACCGGGTAATAGCAAAAAAAGAAAGCTTAATCCCAAATTTATTTCTTTGCAAAAATGGGTTAGCAGTCCAAATCGCATGTGATTCACAGTTGACTAGTGTTCTGCCACCCTTGCTGATAACAAAGTTGACATGCTTTTTTATTGCTGACCAATTTTTACAATTAAGCAAAATAAAAATGGATTAAGCAGTTTTTCCTGCTAATAAGCAGATTTATGAAATTGGCCCCACGTGGCATTTGAGTTTGGAAAACATGTAGAAGTCGGACTAGGGGAGTAAGGGGCATGAGGCAACAATTCGAAGCCACAGTTGGCTGCTTCAGCCACTGCCACCTGCACTGTGCGGACAGGGGCATTGTCTTGGAGTACATGAAACTGCACAGCTTCTCGCAGCTTTTTCCTGCATTTCTCTTAATTGCTTCTGGTTTCAATTGATGTGTATAATACTCCCCAATAATGGTTTGATCCTTCCAAGGTAGTCTATCATGATAACACCCTCAAAATCCTTACTCGATCTTCTTCCTGAAAGAGGCTCAGAACTTTTTGAATGACCCTTGTAGCATACCTCAACAGTTCGTATTTTTTATCAAGTTGGAATTTACTTGTTATAAGAATATCATTGACCAATTGCAATTCTTTTATTCTTTTATGCACATAAGTATTAAACCTGTCGCCAGTTAAATGACCATGGTGTCCGCGGGTCTTTAAAAAGTCTTCAATTCATTTGTCTAAATTTAAGGCCTTAAAAAGCATTTAAAAGTATTAAAAAGCAATAAAAAGCATTAAAAAGTATTAAATTATTAGCTATATTTTGGACCTGTGGTGGCCGGGTATGGAATTATTTCCTGTTTGGGAGGTTTAATTGGTCTTAAATTCCATTAAAGAAGGCATTAAAAAGGTCTTAAAAGTCTTACAATTGACTTGCTGAAACCCCCAGACACCCTGAATGACAGTTTTCCGATCATTGCTCATTTGAGGTAATGGTGTCAAATGTTGGAATGAAGATTAGTGAAACTGCATTTTCTTACAAACTCATGTTGGTTTACCCAACAGACATGATTCGATGCCTACTGGAGTTACAGCATGACATTGGGGATGCTTTATTCCATGCTGTTAGTATTCTTAGTGCACAGGCTGTACGCACACTCTGTAAGAACCTACCAGAAGCGGTGAGTCAGATGGTTATCCTAAATTGGCCTTTGCTTCGTTTCTGGTCTTATAGCATTTTAGCAACATCTCAGTGTGCTGCACAGTTGCCTAAAACTGCAAAAATGAATGGGTTATATAATCCACCACAACCCTGCAAATTTTCATCAGATTTTCTCATTTTACCTTCGTCATAATTTAGCCCAACACAAGGCCAAAATTATCATAATTCCTCTGGTTTTTCTGTAGTAACACATTCATGCTTGCAAATGTCACTGGACTTGGTGAAACTATATTGTCGTGTGCCTGGTAAAAGGATATACATTGTGTAAGCGGTCTGGTACTAAAAATCTGCCTGACGGAACAGCATAACTGATTTTTGGCACCTGCAGAGCGCTTATACCCTTGAGACATGATGATATGGCCTACCAGTTATTATTTCAATCATTGCATTCTTTCCTATGGCCTTATTTTATTGTCTTGCCATTGGTGCTTTGATTTTAATTCATTATTGGTTGTTCATTTTGTCAGAGGAAATTGACAATTATTAACAGCTACTCAACTGGTCTGCATTATCCCGCCATAATGACACCCCTCTTACTGGCTGGAAAATATGACGACTTTGAAATTATCAAGGTATGGACATCTGTGCATAAGACATGTTATTTTTTTTTATCTATGAAGCTATATTTGCCGTGTAACCTTTGTACTATGGCTGGCACCCATCTTCACCTTCAAATTGAGATACAGCTTAGAAAGTCCACATACTATGCTGTTGTTGCTACATGATGCACACCAATGCCTATAGCAACCATAATGTGGTTGCTTTATGCCATTTCCTCCTACGGTGAATATGGTAATGCATAGTTCCGAGATTGCCTAATTAATCCCGCCCCCTTGGATATTTTCTGCTATGCCTCACACGCTATCGTCAAAATGTCCACACCCACTGCACAAACCAATGGGACTTTCAACGGAAAGCACAGATTCATTGGAAAAAACTCAAAGGTATTCAATGTTTCAGGGTCGACAGTTACTGTAGCACGCACTTAATGCCAGTGATACAGAGATGTCATATATTCATAACAATTCGCTTTCTTACCTTTGAACAGCGAATTGCCCGGCCTTTAAACCAAAAATTCACCTCGAACACCACATACAACGTATGGGCAGAAAATCGCATGTTGGTTTGTGAGGCAATGCACTTTGACCTATGTGGGTGCTATGTAAAGTCCTTCGTGCATTTCTATGGCAATACACGAAAATGTTGTCCGCAAAAACGTCATCCGTTGACCAGTATTAGGACAAAATGGCGGAGCCCATAGTGCGACGCATCGCTAAAATTTTGATTCTTTGTGAAGTTCGTGTCCGCTTTACAGTAGGTAATATTTATTTTTCTAAAATTTGCATTAAAATAATTTACGAGTTGTACTTCTTGAGCACAATGTCTTTTGTTTCTTGGGTATACCCTTCTCCTTTAACTATAAATTAACCTATTAAAGCCAAAGTATAGACATAATCTGACAAAAGCAGTTGGTCTTTGATGTTATAGTTGAATTGGCAGGAGCAAAAAAACAAAATCTTGGTTTGTTGTTCAGAAGAAGTCATGTTTTGAATAGTTACTTTTTCCTTTGTCTTAATTTCCTAGAATAAGACTGCGACCAGATCATTAGAACCAGGCGTCTTTATTTGTGAGCTTTTGTACTGTACTGCAGTGGATTTGTTTCCCCCGAGGTTACACATACATACTTGGTTACAGCTATATTGTCTTTAATGCCTTTAAAATAAGCTGATGCTATATATAGGCAGCATATGCCCAGATCTCTGACACTGCAAAAAAAACCTAATTTTGTTTGACCACATTTTCTGATCAACTAATGCATCTGTAGATTCTCCTTGAGCATGGAGCCAAACTACCAAAGTTGAATGACCTTATTGCCCAAGCCGAAGGCGATCGCTACCTGCAGTATCTCGCTAAGTCCTGCTGGTATGAGACGTCCTGCAGTGAAGCATATATTCTACTCACCTCAGACGACCCACTTGGCAAAATTTTCAGTCTTGGGAAAGCACTTCAAGAGGCAGTGAATGCAACAGACGTATGTATAACTGTTAACCTCTATGGAGGAGGCCAGTTATAATTCATAAAAATATCTATAGGGTATTGGTTTTTTTACGGATGACCCAGGGACCTTTGGGGTGAAGGGTTTATCCCTCTGTAGGGCTTGTTTAGCTCACATGATAGCCAATCCCAATCAGTGAACAACTACAATACCCTGTTTCAAGACCACCAGTTGGCTTCATGTAGCTCAATTGGAAGGGCAACTGCATGTTTTAAAGCAGAAGGTCTGTGGTTCGAATCCAGGTGGAGCCAAGTTGTTTTCCACTGCATCCAGATTTCCGAAACTCGTGGACCTTTTGTCCATATTTGGGTCATTATCCTTATAAAAATCATCTTTGTATACTTCATTTTTACACAAACAGGCTCATTGTTTTAGCAATAACTGTGATCGACTCCAGGAAAAGCTTGCTGATCTCAGTGTCAAGATACTCGGCATGGCGCGGGATACTAATGAAATCAGCGTCCTTCTGCAAGGTTCAGAGTCTGATCATTCCCTGATGGAGCCCAAGGTTCCTCTGCGAATCCAGCAGGCACTGCAGCTGGATAGCTTCAAAAAGGTTCTGAAAAAATCAATCATAAAAATACCTTGTTCCATAGTTGAAGCCTCAAACAATTGCACGTAAATTGTGGAAAATGCATTCCTTGTGATGGGGCTGGAGGCTGACTTTTGATATGCTTGTATTGACAGGCTGGTGTCAACTTGGAAGGCAGGTTACATGATTAGCAAACTTTTAAAAACAAGAACAGCATATTACATAACTAAAGAATTATGTTGATAAACTGCCTTGTAGGAATATTAGCAAACAAGTGGGATGGCACTTACTGAGCGCCGTATTTAGGTACACTAGGCGATAATCGAGCAGTGTATAACCTCTGCATGTTTTTTTCAAAATCGGCCGACCAAATAAAATCGGCCGACTTATGAAAATCGCTCTGTGTAACCACGGCTTTAGTTGTGCTTTATATTGCTTTCATTCAGTGACTGCAACTGAATAATTTAGAAACTATATTCTCCTTCCATGTACAATTAGTTTGTATGTCATCCAAGCTGCCAAGAATACATGTACTCACAGTGGCGGATACCCTCGCACAGCATGCTCACTAAGTATCCACGGTTCATCCAGTCTTCCGTATTCAACATTGGTGTCATGTTGCTGTATCCCATTTTCTGCCTGTGCTACATCCTGCTACCATTGAAGCATTTGCATTTTGTCAAAGCACCGTAAGTAGTTCACTGATCTCTTGTTTAAGAGGCTATCCCAAAGGTCCAGTAAGGTCAAGTCAGAAACGGACCTAACATGGCTTTTGTGGTAGTGTTCTCATAAAGGGAAATTACAGAAATTCAAATAATGCTTAACTTAATTGACACCTCCATCAACTTGAATAACTTATTCAAGTTGATGGAGGTGTCATTCCTGAAAAACTTATTGTAATGCCATTGCATGGTACAGTGTACATCCAAAAATATCTCGGTTTCGGACGTACTTATCGAGTACGTCCGAAACAGAGGGTTTTGGGGACCCTACACACTTTATACCGAGAATGGCAATACAATCAGTTTTTCAGGAATTACACTTCCATCATTGATGCTTGAAGAACAAGATCCGCACCTGGCAAGGTCGACCTGAGGGTGGCCTGAGGCCTATCATCAAACTATACCACAATTGTTAAGGCAAGTAAATAAAAATCCTTCAATATATCATCCTCATCAGCTGTACATTTACATATTCACTTTTGCAGTAGAATCCGGTTCCTGATTCATGCTGGATCTCGGTCCACACTCTTGCTTCTGCTTATCTGCTCAACGCACAGCAACATTGTGGACATTCTGACAACCGATTTAATTGGAGCCTATGTTGCTGATGGCCAGCTTGGATATGTTTACGTTTTGATCTGGGCAAGTCCCTTCAAAACACTTCAGGTCATTCTAGTAATCTGGATTATTGGTAAGATTTTGATTGATTTCTGGGGCCAATTTCATAAAACATGTTACGGCTTAATCAACAATTTTGGTTTAAGCATTGCACAAATATTTGCTCAAGCAAGGGCATATTTCATAAAAATTTGTTCCTAGTGCGCGAAGAGAGTGCGCGCGCATAATATTGCTGTCTGTTTTTTTCGAATGCGTTCGTCGTATGCTTTCATAAATCAACGTAACAATTTTCAAGTTTCATCATCGGTAATGTTTCCATTTTGGGATGATTATCACTACCATAGAAGACACTTGTCTGTGGCTGACTGAAATTGTTTAACAGCTGAAAGTTGTGTATCTGTTGGAATGTCTGGAAATTTGCTGACTGTGGCGAAGAAAAAAAGATGGCGCCGCGTTAGCAAAAATTCGGTAGGTTAGCATGCGGTTTGGTTTGCTAGTGCTTAAAAACAGTTTTATGAAATGGAGAGAGTGTTGTTTAATCAAAAATCGAGTGCTAACATGTTTTATGAAATTGGCCCCTGGGGCGAATTTCATAGAGGTGTTTAAGCACACAGATTTGCTTAAGCACAAAAAACTCATACTTAGTGGAGAACGTTACCAGTGAAATCCCCATGTGACAGAAATGGTGTATGACCAGTGTTAGAGGACTGTTTCATTACCATGACAATCTCATGAATTTTTTGCTGGTAACCTCATTTTATCAAGCAAGGTTTCTCATGCTTAAGCAGCTCTATGAAATTGGCCCCTGGTGATTTCTTGATTACAATTATGAATATCTACTGAGCACTGAAAGAAAAGCAAATGTACAGTTTTATCAAAATTTGATATTTTTTTTTGTATTTGAGCCGACATAGAAATATTCACATGACAGCTTCGTTGTACATTACTGCATAAAACTTCAGTGTGCTGAAAATTCCCACTGTCAGATTAAAACCGTTTTTTTTCAATGAAAAGGTGAACAATATTATTTTGTTGCTCGATATGTACCCTCTAATCTGTGACGAGGGCCCAGGGGAGGTATACGTACAGTGTACAGCCTATATTATATCATTTGCAGATAATGTTTTACAAATTCCTGTAACAAAAATATATAGGAAGTAAATAAACTACACTTCAGAAATGTCGGATACCTACAGTTATGCTTTATAAAACCTTTAAAATGGTTAAAGAACAGTTTTTTTTTTTTAAAGTTGGTACTTTCTCCCAAGGTACAATTTTACAAAATAAAAACAAATTATGTTTATTGCCATTGCTATGAATACTTTTTGTAGTGTTTTTCTCGTCAACTCGTGAAGTAAAATTTTGGATCACTCTATATGTAATGGGCATTTAAATACTTTCACAGTCTAAGTTGCTGCATGACCCATCTATGTTAACAGGTGTCCGCAGGTCTTAAAAAGTCTTAAAATCATTTTCTAAATTTAAGGCCTTAAAAAGTATTAAAAAGCATTAAATTGTTAGCTAGATTTTGGGCATGTGGTGGCCGAGTATGGAATTCTTTCCTGTTTTGTGGGGTTTAATTGGTCTTAAAAAGGCATTAAAAAAGGTCTTAAAAAGTCTTAAATTTGACTTGCTGAAACCCGTGGACACCCTGGTTAAAGGCCAATAAACAGCATGAACATGTTAATTCTCACTTTTGTGGTCAGAAAATTAAGAAAATCTCCAACAGCGACAACAAAAGTAAATCCTTTTGGTATCCGTAGCACATCCAAAAAGGTAGCCAATGATACATGTTAATATGGGAGTTACTTTTTGTAAGAGTTGAGAAATTGATCAGAAAAATTTCAGATTTTGTAAGGAAACACTTGGACATTTTTCAGCCTGTCTCATATGTTTTGCACACAAGGTCTGAAGCCCTGATCAACTACTAAATTGTTTCCTTACTTTTTGCCACAAACCAAGGGGAATTTTATTTCACAGTCAATAGCATGTATTTTTGCACACCAGGTATGACTGTAAGATCCACGAAGCAGGTTTGGAGTCGAGGTGCTTCAACCTACATCAGTAACAGGTGGAATATACTGGATCTCCTGCAACTGTGTCTGTACTGGACGTGCATTATTTCAGCACTAATTGCTAGGAGACAGGTTTGTTGAGCTTGGCCTCTAGTTTTATAGCTAAAAGAAAACCAAGTTTGTTTCTGATGGACCTAAAGTCCATAATGCAAAATGCATTTTTTTTCTCCAAAAAAACCTTAGATCACTCGCAAACAGCTAGGGTTTACTTAGTTTCTCTGGTCATATGGCAATGTTAAAATAGAATGAGTGCGTCTACTAATGAATTCGTCAGAGATGTATTTTGCTGGGTATTTTCTGACAGGGTTGTAATGATTAGGACTTTGAGACTTGGACTATTTTTTACTGACTTGACTTGAGACCCGAACCTCAAATGACTTGACTTGACTTGACTCGGCCTTTTTGACTTGAGTCTGCCAAAAATAAAATACATCTTTTATAAATTGTTTGTCATTTTGGGGACCGAATTGTGTTTCAGCACTAAAAACCCTTAGCCAATGTGGGTTTAGACTCATTTTGAAATTAGTTTAACAAATTTACTGTCGTGACTGCTTGACGACCCAACTTGACCAATACGCCTGACTTGACTTGACTTGGGACTCGAAGGCAGTTTGACTTGACTTGGGACTCGAGCAGAAGGAGACTCGTTACAACCCTGTTTTCTGAAAGGCACAACAGAAAATCGTGAGCAACATGAGATATCTTGAATGGCACTTATCTGTGTTTGCAAATTCACTGTTCATGTACTGTACCGGTACATGTATGTAAATCCATTAAAAAATGGGTTAACAATTTCTGTTGAGTGGATTGAAAGTACAAGCTAATTTTGTTTGGTCAATAACGTGTAATCAATGTAAAAAAATAATTTATGTGCGCATTTATTTGCACATATTGTATGTGCTACCAGAGACAAGTTTGTTTTTTTGGCCTGTATTCCAGTATTTTAATGAGGCTGGATCCGCCTCTGGATTAGCATTCTCAAGATTTTCTGAATCTTATAGCCTACAGTGGTTGTGCTCCAGATGAAGCATTCGTAAGATTATTTAAGGTTTTCTTTTTCAGTCTGTTCTATTCCTCGCCACCCAAGATAGACGAAGCAGTGGACTGAATAGCACTTTAAAGTAAGTTTTAATACTTTCATAATAATTTTCACCAAAACATTACTTTTGATTTTGTGTAATCAAAACATGGTGTTATTCTCCATTCTTTGTGAGATTTAAGTACATGGTATACATTCAGGAGCGTGTTCAGGAAAATGGATTTCATTTTAACCAAACAATCGTAAAATACATGTACCTCCCTAAAATACTATCCATGGAAAGAAAACGGGGAATTTGCAATCTCCAATTTTGATGTGGAAGCAAAAGGGTTAATTGGTGTAATTACTGCACTGTTTTATTTTTATTTTTCTAGTTCATCAGTAACAAGTGCTTCCTCTGAAGGGTTGTTGGGAAATGTGTCAATTTCTGATGAAGGTAAATAAGAGCAAGTCATTATACAGTACGTTTTTTAAAGGAGTGTGTTTAGATTTTTCCAGATAATGGATTTTGCTCTGACATAACAATCATATGAAATACTTCTGCGCTATACTATCCATGGGAAGAAAGCATCAAAATCTCCAATTTGGATGTGGAAGCAAAAAGGTTGGTATAATTATTACGGCACTGCTTTATATGGGGGCTCAATGGTAAATTTGGAATGAAGTAAGTGATTTTGCACACCATACTAGTCCTATTGCCTTGACTGGTCTTTTATCACAAAACTGCGATATTAACCAAAATATAAATTATTCCAAAATAAATTTATTTTATTTTCCGGGACATACAAACCACTAAATTACAGACAAAACAATTACATATGTATATACAAATGAACACTGAACACTGAACAGGAAACGGGGAACAGAAAACAATACCCAAATAGCTCGCGTAGGATTGCCCAAAAGAAACAAGTTTCTATCGAGGGGCTCTCCAAACTAATTGAATAATACATTTAAGAATTAATACATTTAATAAAAATATTTTTAAAAAATCACAATACATGTGGGTCTGTCCACAGTAATGGGGTACATTTCTGTAACATTCAAGATCTTAGGTCCGTGTTCACTTCAAATGTCTTAATTTTATCTTTAAATTATCAAGCTAAACTGAGGAAATAACTTTTTCACCAAGGAGTAAGAAAAATAGTCCTACAACATACATTTCTGAAAACCCCGTGCACAAATTTTCCTATTACGCGTGTAACAAAGACGGAAAAAAATGTCACAAAATGGTCTGTCCACGTTACCTACGTAATAGGAAAATTTGTACACAAGCTTTTCAAAAATGTATGTTGTGGCAGAAATTTTTTACCTTTTTGGGCAAAAGTTATCTCCTGAGAACAAAACAAGGACATTTCTTTAATTCTGAGATAAACTAAAGACATCTGAAAGGAATTATTGACTTACTTTTCAAATGTACCCCATTACTGTGGACAGACCCATGTACATGTAAATAAAATAAATAAACCATGACATATACAGAGAGCAATGCTCTGGTCCCCAGAGCATTGCTACATGATCTTTGGATGAGCACTCTACCATTTTTTTCTTGAGTATATTGGTGTTGGTTATTCAACCACCTTATGTTTTCTGTTTCAGAATTATCTAATAATACCAGCCTGTCGTGGAGTGATTTCCAACCGCAGCTCCTCTCCGATGCAAGCTTTGCTATTGCCAACGTCCTGAGCTTCCTTCAGATCCTTCGTCATCTGATCATCTTCGCCCTCCTTGGCCCTTTACTTCTCTCCTTCAGTGCCATGATTTATGACGTCTTGAAGTTCTTTCTCATCTTTACCTTTGTTCTTGTTTCATTCGCCATCGGCATGACTCAAATCTACCACAAGTTCCAAGCTCTGGGTATCAGGGATTGCACTCAGAGGGAAGAGGAGTGTCCTGAAACCCCGTTTCTTACGTAAGTGCACTGTTTTGGTAGAGGCACTTTTGACACAATAGGGGCAGAGCCGCAGAGGCAACTTAATTTTTTGTTATGAGGACTAGTTACCCTATTCGAATCGTAAAGAGACTGGTAAATCCGATCTTGTTTCGGTGTGAGGAGCTGGTTTCTTTGTAATACATACTTTTACGGTTCCCCCACATTTCCCTGCGCACAGTAAATGATGAAACGTAATTCTAGTACCCTGCACAGCGGTGCTATTTAGTTTCATCGTGTACAAACAAATGGGATTTCGCAGAGGAGTTGAGCTCTCGGCTGCTTCAAAATGTGGCAAATTTGTGTTTTTGACACAAATGTTAACTGGTAATTTACGGCTCAGATACAGTCAGTACCCACGCACTCGCAACTGGTGTACAGTGCCTCACTGCACCCTAACATGTGCACAATTTTCTGACAATCAATTCAGTATTTCACCCTCGGACGCCTATAAACTCTAAACAGATATACAGTAGGTTGAATCCATGCTCTATATCACTAGGTACCATTTGTGTCAAAAACACATTTGCCACATTTTACGAGTTTGAAGTGGCCAAGAACTCGACTCCCTGCGAAATTTGTACGCAATAAAACTTAGCGCAGCTGTGCGGTGTACTTAAATTCCATTCCATCGTACGCTGCGCACCGACTGCGTTGGGGAACTGTAGAGGCACGTATTGACTTTGGTAGCCCTTACCTCGAGTCCTGTGGGCCTTGTTTATGGGCGACGCATTAAAAAAAGCAATGCTTGGAATGTGTGGTGACGAAGCCCTCGGCTCAAATGGGTTTTGAAATTTAGCTAAGAAATTGTCTGAAAATGCCACTCTTCCAGTGCTGCCAACCCTCCCGGATTTTGCAACAGATTCTTCGGAAAATGACTAATTTTTTGAGTCCTGACATGGATAAACACCCTCCTGGATTGTCAATTAACAACCTTGGAGATTTTTAGATGTTTGGAGTCACAGAATGAACATGTTTTCCCAGATGTCTTCGCCAAAATCCGGTATGGTTGGCAGCTCTGCTCTTCTGGATTGGTCTAAAATTTATAAAATTAGGTATGAAAGGTTAATTTTAGGGATGATGACTTAGGGACCGCGATGGTTAATTAATTTGATAGAAATGTGGACAATTGTCCGAATTTGTCCATGAGTTTGGGGAATCTGATGAAGGCAGTGAGAAACAACTTGGTTCTACTGGGATTAGAACTACGGACCTTCTGCTTAACGTGCAGACGCCCTACTAATTGAGCTATGAAGCGAACTGGTGGTCTCAAAACACAGTATTGCAGTTGTTTCTCACTAATTATGATTGGCTATCGCATGAGTTTACAAAATTATACGGAGGGATAAACCCTTATGAGATATTGATATGAGATGCTGAAATTTAATAACAAAAGTGAATATAAATGGTATGGGCGTTTGTTACTTTTCCCTAATTCTAAGCATTTCTTCTCTTCAGTTTTTTCCAGAGCATGGTCACTCTGTTCTGGTCACTCTTTGATATCATAGACCTATCAAGTCTAGATATTGCTGCAGACGTTGGCATTACAGCAGGTCTCGGCAAAATCATGTATGCAAGCTTTATGCTCATAGGAACCATTGTGCTACTCAATGCACTCATTGCTATGATGAGCAACACCTACACAAGAGTGGAGGTATGTTCACATCCTATGGATTCATCTTGCCTTTAGAAAAACCTAGTAGCCACAGGGAGTTTTCCTTGCAGGAATCCAGTAATTATTATGCATCCATCATGCAGATGCATATGAACTGTACAGTACAGTTTGTGCAGCTGCTGCTATTAGTCACATCCATGAATGTACACATGAACAATGAAGTATGTGTATTCTTACATGCAACTTGTATGAAGTGGTGACAAATTTCAACAGTTATGTAGCAACACAAATAAAACGAACAGTTTATGTGCTTGCAATTGCGTGACCCAAATCTGAAGAGTTGTCTATTTATCCACAATAGGCAAAAGTAGTTTGCGAGTAGCTTGTGTGCGAGTAGCTTGTGTGCGAGTTTTGGATAGCGGGTGGTTGCGAGTGGACACTCGCAGCCACTCACAAGCCATTAATAGCATTGTGGGAACTAAACTTTAGATTTCACCCAAACACCTGCCAGGCAGGAGATAGGTACATGTAGGTCTTTTAATGGTACCGGAAACAGGATATTTTTTTTTTAGCCTTACACATTTTTTTACCAAATTGCTGTTGGACATTTCTAATGTTTCATGCTCGTGTTTTGTGTGAATTCCCAACAGGAGAACAGTAGCATTGAATGGAAGGTTGCTCGTACTGAGATTATGGCAGAGTACATCACTGAATGCAGCTCAATGCCTCCACCTTTCAACCTTGTGCCCTCCGTTAAATCAGTGATACAATTCATCAGGTACCTCCGCAGAAAGTGTTGGAGACCTGCAAGTGAGGTTTGTACTGCTCTCTTTCCACAAACCATTTTGTTGCCTATCAACAGCTGTCCGTCATGATCTCTTTGCAAATTCAAACTGAAGCTTGTTTCCGTGAAATCAAAGATACACATTGGGTACTTGTTTCAAATAAAATTGGTTCTTAAACAAATAGTCAAAACAAAAAGAAACTGTGTGGTAACGAGACAGCCAGCAGGTTGTATATCTGTGTATAAAAAGACACATCCGAGACTATTTTACTTTTTTGCAGCTCAAAATGAAGTGTGGCTTTATACCCCGGTTTTTACGGAGTCCATTCGCTTGCTATTGATATTCTAAGATTTCTTAAAATATTGATGATCTTGGCATAGTATGTGGTAGCAAGCAGTGGTGCCACCATATTGGAGTACTTGAGGACAAATGTAAGTTGGGATGCAATAATTAAGTTGTATAGTGCGTCCATACTGATGCTGATTTAACCATGGTTTGTGGTTTGTCATTCTTTATAGGAAAGGAGAGTCAGGAACCAAAGAAAGTGCATGAAGCAGAACGGCTGTTCTTTGTACAAGGTACTCGTAGTCACAAATATTTTTCCTCTTCGGCATCAGCCAAAACAAGGCTTGAATAGTTATATACCACCACAATTGTACAGAAGCCAGTATTTGGTACAGTGACTCGTCATTACCATTGAAATGAAACGGCCAAACATGGGAAGAGAGACAAAAATTATATCAGTGTCAATTTATGAAGTAAAATAAAGCATGAACGTGCAACTCTACAATTTAAGAAAGTGCAGAAACAAAATCCATACCATACTATTGGCATGCACATAAGTGAAAAACCGAGAACGATTGTGGGCTCTAGCTTTCTTTTCAAAATCATTTTCACACTACGCACATATGCCATGTCCCAACAGTAATCATCCACATGAAAAGTACTGCGGAACCAGCTATCAATCAAAACTACGTACATACATGTGGAGGTGTAGTGTTTATCCAGAGCGTCCGCAGTTGCAGAATATGGAGAGTGGCAGCACCTACCATGCAGCAAGGACTTTGCAAAAATGCTCATTATCATACAACAGATCTTTTTGCGCGGAGTCGAAAAAAGCTCCACAAACTCGCTTTCTGACTTTACTTTTCATAAGCCTTTTATTTAAAACATCTTTGTGTTTATTCTGTCAGTCGCCGCAACGTCAATGGAGTGAAAACAAACTTGTGCCCATGGTTACAAGCGAAGGAACAAAGCCGTTGTTTACACAACATGTACACGTATCTAAGCATGAACGAATTTTATTTTCACTCCAGTCATGGTGTTATGCCCGTATCCAAAGGCAAATGACACCGGGTCACAAAAGTGCCAGGATGTGAGACCGACAGAATAAGACAACATGCAAGAGGGCCTATTTTCCCATGGACAGGTGTCCCAGTCCTCCGGCAGGGGCAGTCCATCCAGCAGGTTCCACCGTGGAACTGTGATGGTGCCCCCAACTGGCAATAAGGTCGTCACACTGCCCCCTCCGATGCCCATGCTGTCCCGTTTAACTTATGAAAGAAAGGAAAAAAACAGAAGCTCAAAAACCTGGCAGAAAATACACACGAATTTAGAACATCAACTTGTTAGAGGGGAAAAAACAACTTTTAGAGTACTGGGGGCGTCAATGGGGAGGTGGAATCTGTTGAAATTGAAATTGTCTGCTGAAATAACTGAGAATTTGAGCGGCGTACCGCAGTGAAGGGGCACCCCGGCAGAACCAAGCTGCCTATAGTCATGGCTTAGTAGCCACAGCCGGTAACATAGGTGTACTGCCGTCCCTGGTAGGTCCGTAGCACGGTGTCCTGGCACCTCGTAGGTGTGTGTTACTGGGGAATGCCTGATGAGCAGATCTTCATAATCCATAGATTTGTTTTTGTCTTAATGTAGGAAGTCAGTCATACCATTGGTGAGCGTTGCCTGAGAACAGTGGCCATAGAGAGAGTTCAGTCAAAGGGCAGTAATGATGCAAAAGCTATCAGAAAATCAGTGGACAAATTGAGGTAAGAAAACCTTGTCAATCGCCAACATTAGTTTTTCTGCAAATCAAGGTTCATGTTTAGTCAAATCTGTTTGACTAAACAGGGGTACCGTGGCCGAGCGGTTTAGGTCATTGACTCGCAATCATAGGTGAAAACTTGGGGTTGCAGGTTCGAACCTCCCCACGGCTACGGTACCTGTGCCCTTGGGCAAGGCACTCAACCACACTTGCTCCATCCTTCGGAAGGGATGTAAAGCCGTTGGTCCAGTGTGTTAGGTAATGGAAACGCACTCTAAAGATCCCACAGCATTCTTTCGTGAAGAGCAAGGGGGATCATCTCCGGTGTCTCTGGCCATTTCTAATTCTAATTCTTCATGGGTTTCCTCACGCTTGCGAGTGACAGTGCAATGAGCACTATTGAGGAATCCTTGGTATGAATACCAGAAAGAAATAATAATAATAATCCGGTGTTATGGTGACTCATCGAATTTGGTAATTTCTTTAAAATTTCAGCTGTGAGATGACAGGAGTTGAGAAGCAAGTGAACTACATAATGGATTTTCTGACGAGCTGCAGGACAACAGATGAGACACGTAGTTGTCCTCCAAATGGGCAGTAATTGTTGGTCTCCAGACGAATTTAATAACTCCTGAAGCAAACTAGCTAAACATTTGGCCCAGTTGGAAAACGATGCATAGTTCCGACCTGTCAATCAAGCCGAACCCGCGACCAATCACAGACGGCGCCCACAAAGGTCAAAGTGATGCAATCATCGATCACAATCACGCAATGTTTTTGCCCATACAGTTTGTATGTTGTATGCGCCAGTGACCGGGTGAATTTTGGTTTCAATGTCGGGAGATTCGCTGTTCAAAGGTAGGAAAGCGCATTTTTATAAATATATGTCATCCCTGCATTACTAGCCCTTCGCTCAGTGTGTGCTACGGCAACTGTCGACCCTAAAACATAAATACCTTTGAGTTTTCTCCAATGAATCTGTGCTTTCCATGCCGAGTCCCGTTGCTTTGTACGTACATGTCGCCATTTTTTTGCGATGGCTTGTGAGCACATAGCAACAATATCTAAGGGGCGGGGTTAACTGGGCAATCTCGGAACTATGCATTACCTGAACCGTCGTGTTTTATTGATATGTAAATGCGACGGTTCTAACCGTCAGGCTATTCAGTCACTACAATTGCCTGAACCGTCGTGTTTTATTGATATGTAAATGCGACGGTTCGAACCGTCAGGCTATTACGTCACTACAATTGCCTGAACCGTCGTGTTTCATTGATATGGAAATGCGACGGTTCTAACCGTCAGGCTATTCAGTCACTACAATTGCCTGAACCGTCGTGTTTCATTGATATGTAAATGCACGGTTCGAACCGTCAGGCTATTACGTCACTACAATTGCCTGAACCGTCGTGTTTCATTGATATGGAAATGCGACGGTTCTAACCGTCAGGCTATTCAGTCACTACAATTGCCTGAACCGTCGTGTTTCATTGATATGTAAATGCACGGTTCGAACCGTCAGGCTATTACGTCACTACAATTGCCTGAACCGTCGTGTTTCATTGATATGGAAATGCAACGGTTCTAACTGTCAGGCTATTTAGTCACTACAATTGCCTGAACCGTCGTGTTTCATTGATATGTAAATGCGACGGTTTGTCCAGTCGGGTCCATTCACCTGTTCACAATAAACGGTCGAAGTGAAAACGTCACCTTTTTTTTAGTTTCCTAGGCAGTGGCTCCACTTTAAAAAAAATCACTGAACCGTTTCCCTGCGCTTTTGAAATAGTGTTTTATCCGGCAGCCATGGTGTTTGGAGCCAATTACCATGGCAATGCGTCACTTTTCGGCGCACTATTGCCCCAACCGTTGTTTCGTTGATAAATGTGGGTCCTTCTGGTCGTTCATATTCCAATTGGCCGAAGTTTGTTTCAATCACATCGACGGCTTTTTTCGTGGCTTGCCGTGGTTATTAGCTTTAAACATTTATTTATTTATTTATTCCATTTATTTACCCAGGGTGTGCCCAAACAGTTTACAAAAACTGGTTTCCATTGGGGCCCTGCAAACACACATAGAACAAATATACTAAATTGAACTTCATAATTACTAATAAACTGGAATAAGATACATTTGTACAACAACTACAACATCAAAAAACTAATGGTTACAGAAGAACAACATCACAAGTAATTATTATACATGCATGTGACACTAAAATTTACGCTAATTACGGGAAGGGCGAAAAACCCGCAAAAACTCTTTTTAAGAGAAAAAAAAAAATTTAAAAATGGGAAAATTCCCCTCCGGCTCCATAATTAAAGTTTGATTTCATGGCAACCAAGTCATACGACTCCGTAAATTAGCATTTCTCACTTGAAGTTGATGTGAATATTATGTGTATGTTTGGCGAAGTGCCGATTTGAATGAGCTCAAAGAAGACATAGTTCTAAGGTGTGCACTAAGGCTGTTCCAAATTGCGGCGCCAGTTACAGCAAAACTCGAGGCGTAAGACCCCTTTCGTGCAAAGGGAATTTTTAGTGTCTTTTCGGCAGATTGACGAGTTTCTCGAGTTTGTACGTAAGGTGTAAATAGACTTGCCATATACTGCGGGGCCAAGAAATTGATGCTTTTAAAGACAAATATAGCTTTCTTGTATTTAACTCTCTCTGGATAGGCAAGCCAGTCGAGCTTTTTAAACATGTCAGCTGATGGCGTTAGGAAATCGCATTTCAGTATTATTCTGGCTGCACGTTTGAGGCATTTGTTCAAGACATTGTTATGAGATGCGTAACGGTCACCCCATACTGTGCAACAATAATCTAGACTAGGCATGACTAAGCTTAACATAAGGGTGTTCATGTGCTGTTGAGTTACACAGTCGCGAATTCTTTTTAACATAGCTAATTTCGAGAAAACTGTTTTCTTTACATATTCGACATGTTGGTTCCAACTTAAGGTTTCGTCAATAATAACACCCAAGCATTTAAACGATTTAACGTTATGCACTTGATCATTATTAATGTGTACTCTGAGCTCATGCGCGCTTATCTTTTTCTTTGAGCCCAATTAGCATACATTTAGTTTTACTGGCATTAATTTTGATTTTATTTTTAACGGACCACAGATGAATCATGTCTAATGACTTGTTAAGGCTAGTTTCAATTTCGACAATGCTTTCGGAACTGCAAGTTAGTGTAGAGTCATCGGCATACATATATAGCTTATCGGATACATAAAGAGGCAGGTCATATGTATATACAAGAAACAATAATGGGCCCAGAATTGATCCTTGTGGTACACCGACACTTATAGGCAAGGATTTTGATATATGTTTACTAATATTAACGGTTTGACTGCGATCACTGAGATAGGACTTAAACCAGTTTCTTACCGAGATCGACATGTTCAGCTTTTCTAATTTTTCTAAAAGAATGTTATGGTCAACGCAGTCAAATGCTTTACTGAAATCTAGGAAAACTGTTCCGGTCATTCTCCCGTGATCCATAGCCTGAAGACACTCGTTTGTTAAATCGTTTAGTGTACTTTCTGTCGAGTGCAAAGGCCGAAATCCAGATTGACAAACAGGAATGAAATTATTTTCATCAAGGTACGAGTACATGTTCAAGTGTATCCATTTTTCTAGGATTTTAGAGATAATCGGCAAGATTGATATAGGTCGGTAATTACATGCGTTGCACTTATCGCCTCCTTTATGAATAGGTGTAACTGAAGCATGTTTCCATGCCTTGGGATACTGTTCATTTATTATGGAGAGGTTAAATATATGCGTTAAAGACTTAGTAATAAAAGGTGCAGCCATTTTAATCATATTAACGCTAATACCATCTGGGCCTGTTGCTTTCCCAATCGACAAAGATGCAATTTGCTTTTTGACAAACTCTTCTGGGATACTAGGGAGAGAACAATGTTCGTAATCTGGTGAAGAAACAAGAGAATGGTCGTGATAATCATCGGCCTCATTTGAACTTGTCTGATTCTCAGCGGCCATACGTACACCAATTGTTGAAAAATATTCATTGAAATTATTTGCGATGTCGGTAGGGTCATCAACATATTCTCCGTTTGAGGAGATGATTGAACTCGGGACACATTTTTGTTTACTGGGAAGGAGTTCTTTAAGTTTCTTCCAAAAGAGTGATGAGTTATCCTTATTTTCCTCAATTGCCGAAGTGAAATATTCGCTTTTTTTTTGTCTAACTTTGTTAGTAACATAATTTCTTAACTTTTTGTACATATCCCAATTTGTCGATGAGCGCGACTTTTTAGCTACACTATGTGCACGATCTCGTTGGCGCATTAGTTGGAGCAATTCTCCATCAAGCCAT
The DNA here is from genome assembly GCA_037783545.1 of Henricia sp. BOLD:AAB3569. NCBI lineage: Eukaryota > Metazoa > Echinodermata > Asteroidea > Spinulosida > Echinasteridae > Henricia > Henricia sp. BOLD:AAB3569. Next base: position 245,729 of record JBBELK010000877.1, read on the forward strand.
GGTATGGTGCCGCTTCGAGCACGCTTGGACTTGATTGGAGCATGGTGGTTAATAACAGCCATAAAAATCGAGTGCCAGATAAACCACGCTTCGTCAACATGTTGACAGTTTATAACATACTCCCATGGAGCATTGCGGAGGTCATTGTGAAACGTTTCGGTATCAATATCCTTCAGGCGTCGAAAATTAATTAAACGACACCCTTTGCGAGGCGTTTTCCAATTATGTATGCCGTAAATAAGAAAATGATCACTTATGAGGGTTTGCAACACTCCGCATGCGCTAACAAGATCGGGATGCGTACTAAAAATCAGATCAATAGTTGTTCGGGTGAACTGCGTGACTCGAGTTGGTTCTTGAATTAACTGCTCCATTTGGAAGAGATTCATGCAAGAGAGTATAGGATTGGGTGCATTAACATCCGCTGCATCACTGTTAAAGTCACCGAGTACAACCATTTCTTTAAATTCACAGGACGCCTTTTCAGTAATATCGGTTAGGTTATCTAAAAACTCGACGGTGGTCTATAAACAGAACTCATAAGTACTGGCTGTCTTTGCTTACACCTAATTTCGACCCAAATACATTCGACATCATCATGTTCAAGATCACATCGGCGAGTAAAATTTAGCGTGTCTCTAATATACATGGCTACCCCGCCACCGTGGCGATTTCTGTCTTTTCTAACAATAGAATACCCAGGCAGTGCGATCTCGCCGTCAGAAATCGTGCCGTCACAGAAAGTTTCATTTAGACACATAACATCAAATGGTTTTCTTGAGAACAGTATCTTAATTTGGTCAAATTTGTTGATGATACTTCTTACGTTAAGGTGAGCATAAGAAAAGTCCCCGTCGCTATGGCTAGGTATGATACCATCTTTTAGGCTTACATTTGACCCCCTGCTTTGTGGATTTAGAAGTTGTCTGACCTCCTGGAGATACTGTATCCATTCCTGGTTCGGAGTGCGGGGGTGAGGGACTCTCATCCCGTGATGTGGGATGTATGGGTGGTGTGGGATGTATGGGTGGTTCCGGGTAGGTTGACGTTGTGTCTGCGGACGGTACTGGTTTGCCTTCCGAAAATCCATTTGTGTATTTTCCGTAGCCGGTTTCTTGAGGGCGTCGGAATACAACCCCCCGTCGACAGCATGTGGCCGTTTCGGTGGTCCGTAGATGTGCCGAATGATGTTTTTGGCGAGAATACACACACCCTGGGAATTCAGATGTACGCCGTCTGTCACAAGATGGTTCGGCGTTATCCCCCTATTGTCGATGAACCCCCATTTGTTACACTCCGCGGTGCGTTTTAGCATGTTATTCGCATCGTCGACGGCCTTACGCCTAGATTCTGACGCGACTCCACGGTGGATTATTGATGAAATCGTCACTTTCTTTGGCTAAAGCGCTTCCCCGAGAGACGTAATTTTGGCAGTCATGGTGTTGGCGTCGTCCGTTGTGTTGTTGGAACCGACGTGGAGTATTACCTCCGATACGCCGTATTTAGACGATACCTGGGCTGAGCCTCATGAGTAACAGTTTCAATCTTTGCGCCTCGCATTGTTTGTCAAACTACCTTTGATTTCTTGCTTAGTTTCCTAGGTTGCAGGTGTTTGATCATGGAGTCACCGATGATAAGAATGTCCGCAGACGCAGTGGGGGTCGGTGGCTCTGTCTTTTTGCGATGCTGTTCCTTGTGTCTCTCGCGGTACTTCTTCAGCTGTTCTTCATGGGACACCTTACTTTTCGCTGCGCCCGATTTCTCCTTGGATGCCGATGTGTTCGTTGTTTGTTTCGGACTCGAGTATTTTCCGGGACTTTTAGCGTTCAGGTGTCGAAATACGTGTCGATCAATTCCTCTGCTCCAAAAATCGAATCACTTGCGTTTTTATTGTCTTCAACCACGTCCTGTGTATCCAGTGCCGAAAAGCGGTTGCTTGTGGCCACTGGTGAAGAATTCGGGCCTTTGTGCGCGCGGGGCTTAGCAAAGTTCCGGCTCGGTGGGCACGAATACACCTCACTCCGGGCATCGTCTCCGGTAGAATGGCTCATTAGCATATCAATAGTGCAATGGAGGTCTTCGCGTTCCTTCTCCAACATGTCGATCTTCTCCTTCACAAACGAAAAAGAATTAGAAATATGATTAGACATTGCTAAAAATTGATCAGAAAATTTACCATCGAGCGCGTTAAGATCGTTGTGTAGCCTATTTACAGCCTCCAAAACGGCATCTAGGGTGGCCGGCTGGGCCGTCATGGCGTCCACGCGATCGGGCTGATCCGTCGGAAAAAGTAACGGACACGGTTTAGTTATTCTTAGTGTAGGCTACAGCCAATTGCCTAGGCAACCAACAACAGATGACGTATTACTTCGACAGTCTATTGCAATAGACTGCTGAAGTGAGTCGTCATCTTTAAACTAAAAAAATCACTGAACCATGTTCCTGTGCTTTTGCAATGGTACTTTTTTTCGACGGCCATGTTAGTTTACAGCCAATTGCCATGGCGACCACGTCATACTTTGGTTGTCTATAGGGTGCTTGTACATGGGGTCAAAAGGTCACGGTTTGCTATAGACAGCCGAAGTGTGACGTGTTGCCATGGCAATTGGCTCTAAACTATCATAGCCGTCGGCAAAAATTGGAAATCAATTTCACATGTATTTCATTTGTCACTGACGCGTTTATGACCATCCGACAAATTTGATCGAAAAATTATCATAAGTCGGTTGAACAAAGACGAATTCAATCTTTACATGATGCACGGATGATTTTCACGTGAGACTGGTTTGATTAAAATCTCACGACATTGAATGAACAAATATTGAAATTGGTTGACCACTGATCATTTGGAAAGAAAAAAGACCAATTCAATTAAAGTATTTGCGCGTCTCACTCGTCTTGGGACGAAATTGAAGTTACAGGTTATGGATTTGATTTAAAAAGTTTTAAAATGTGCGATATTTGTGAGTTATATCCACAGTTTTAATGAATTCGTACCGTAGCGTAGAAGGGACATGAATAAAAATAAGTCTTAATTGTTGTGCTAAGTCAGAATTATGACTTATTTTTTGTATTCATGTCCGTTTATACAGCAACTTGAGAAAAGTAAATAAACGTCATTCGGTAATACGAAGACAAATTAATCTACCGGGTGCGCCACCCCATCACTGTCCTTTTCATAGAAACCAGTGAACGTGGCACGGCGCCTTCTATTGTATCAGGAGCATTTCAGGAATTCCCAGGAATTGACAACAGCAGACAGCGGGGGCGGCGCTGAGTCTGAGGCTTTAACACTATAAAGCATTGTGCATGTGCAGTGGCTCGTTCATTATTTATAACATGTAAAACATACGGTCGTGGACGCTTTTGTGATTGGATGAGGCCACAGTGGGTTAGCAGTACTGTGTGTATGGGATTCTGATTGGACAAGAAAATTACGCACCGCCCAACACGTACGACAAACCGTTTGAAACGAAAGAACGCTAGTAGGCCTATACGTCATATTATAGGTAATAACGTTCGCTTAGGTAGTATGGGACGGTAGTACGGTACGTATGCGAACGTTATGACTTATAACTAGACGTATCGCCCAACAAAAAGGCCTAGTGCTGAACATTACCTGTACCATGTATTGGAACAGGTATTTTTTAATCTGTACCCTGCGTCGATATGGCAAATGTTTTAGCTCCATTATCGAAATTTGTATAATTTATTTATGTATTTATTTATGTTATTTTTAAAACCAAATCCACGCTAGTAATAATAATTGATTTGGCTTGCGTCATGGAGAATGTATGTTCAGCGGCGTAGCTACGGGGGGTGGGGGGAAGGGGGCGTTCCCCCAAGAAAGGTCGCCCTCAGTATAAAGGGTGTGTTCACCACTGCACTGTTTTCGTCCGTCAGACGTATACGTCGTTGCATCCGGTCGTCGCGTATAGCCGGCCACACATCAAAACGGATAAGTTGGATTTCTTCCAGACAATGCCGTTCTGTACGTTTTTAACATGGCTCACACTAGACGCGCGCGTACGTCCGACCGCAAGGAAATTCACCCAGCATTGTTTCATCCTTCTTTCAGCCAATCAGTCTAAAACAAAGAATCCATCACAGGATTTTCTCAAACGAACCGCTTTGGAAAATGATTCATGCTGTGATTGATATTATTTTGATCGCGCTACAGACGCGACGGATGGAAATTTGACTATGATCAACCCTTCCGTCATCCGTCGTGTTGACGTATGAACAAATTATTTTTACGTACGTCTGACGGAAGAAAACAGTGCAGTGTGAAACGCCCTAAAGCACACGCGGAAAATGTGCGCGGGTAGATCGCCTGTCACTCGGCATAATCCGATAGCCATTGAATGGGACTCTTATCAACATGCCACAGTGGACGCCGACAAAAGGGTTTTTTTTGTGCATGGCACGGGTATTGTTCAGCACGTCAACTGCCCTTTCGTTCAGCGATACGTTATATTATAGGTCATAACGTTCGCTTACGTACCGTTCCATGCTAGATACCTAGTAGTACGTTTGTTCGTGATAATTTAATACGTACGTACGTGATAATTTATCACGTACGTACGTAGTATTATCACGTACGTACGTATTAAATTATCATGAACAAACGTACTATTATCACGTACGTACGTAGTATTATCACGTACGTACGTAGTATTATTACGTACGTACGTACGTATTATTATCACGTACGTACGTATTAAAAAAAATTAAAAGGAAAATACTTAAATGTCCCCTCTGGGTCTTCGTACTACACAAATTTGTGTGCTAATATTAACGGGTTCCATGAAATGGTCCCTGTACTCTTGAGGGCGCTGTGCTCAAAAATATGGCGAGATGTTCACTTGTTAAACTGTTGCCTTTTTCCCGTCTCCCCACTCTTTTTTTTACTCGAGATTTATACATGTAGAAACAAGAAAATGACAATTTACAGTGTGTATGTTATAAACCGGGCCGGTGGCCTAATCTATCAAATGGACCGTAATCAACCGAAGACTGAAGTGGAAAAGACGTAGCCCCGCGATCGAGCAGTGCTTCGGTTTTTGGAACCTCAGCCCTGTGTTCTGATACACACAAAATCTGTGGCAAACTCACGCAAATGAAATTTGGCCCACGGCTCTGATATTTGCTCAATAGGTGCACTCACCCCAGTTTATAAATATTCCGAAGAGTACGCATCGATCCGATGTCTAGTTTCGGTGAAATCGTGGGGACAGTTTGAGACCTTACTTGCCATCAAATTCACACTCTTTGACCAAAAATCAAATATGCGCATGCGCGAGGGCGGAGAGGTCAACATAATAGCGCCATCTCGCGACGGCGTCGTCACGTACCAGCTGCACAGCGGCTGTTTCATGAGAGAGCACATCGACTCTATCGCGCGGTACGTTCTACACGGGTATCGTTGAAACCCGGAGGTCGGAGGTAACCCGGAGGTAGAATTTGTTGTGACCGTGTAGTACATGCTACAACCTACCTCCGGTGTAGAACGTACCGCGCGATAGAGTCGATGTGCTCTCTCATGAAACAGCCGCTGTGCAGCTGGCACGTGACGACGCCGTCGCGAGATGGCGCTATTATGTTGACCTCTCCGCCCTCGCGCATGCGCATATTTGATTGTTGGTCAAAGAGTGTGAATTTGATGGCAAGTAAGGTCTCAAACTGTCCCCACGATTTCACCGAAACTAGACATCGGATCGATGCGTACTCTTCGGAATATTTATAAACTGGGGTGAGTGCACCTATTGAGCAAATATCAGAGCCGTGGGCCAAATTTCATTTGCGTGAGTTTGCCACAGATTTGGTGTGTATCAGAACACAGGGCTGAGGTTCCGAAAACCGAAGCACTGCTCGCGGGGCTAGAAAAGACGGTGCCCACTATACTTCAATCTCAACGTCTCCGGAGACGGAGTCACCGTCACGCACTGACGCACATTCATATATTGCGCCCTCTCTAGAATGAAATCAAAACATTCACAGACGTCTCCGCGTCACCAGATACCCTCTTGCCCAGAATACTCGAGTCACACACGTCACGCACTTACACATTCATATATTGCGCCCTCTTTAGAATGAACTGTTCAAGCCTATATTGCGCCCTCTTTGGAATGAACTGTTCAAGCGGGGCGCTCGGAAACGATCCCGTCGCCGGAGACGGAGTCGCGCACTTCTTTTATTTAAATTACCGACGAACTACCCCCCCCCCCCCCCCCCCCCCCCCCCCCCCCCCCCCCCCCCCCCCCATGGCGGCACGAGAGGGATGTTTTAAAAAAGGTAAATAAAGACCGGAAACAGTGACGTTTTTATTCAAAGTACTTCGGTGTCCAGAGAGGGCGCTTTTCTTTTAATTACCGACGGGATACCCCACAGTGGATACCCCCCTCGATATCAAAACATTCACAGCCGTCTCCCGTATCCGCGTCTCCGCCTCTCCAGAGACCCTCTTGCCAAGAAAAATGGCGGCACCAGAGGTATGTTTTAAAAAAGGTAAATCAAGACCGGAAACAGTGACGTTTTTATTCAAAGTATTTTGGTGTCCAGAGAGGGCGCTTTTCTTTTAATTACCGACCGGATACCCCCCTCGAATTCAAAACATTCACAGCCGTCTCCCGTCTCCGCGTCTCCAGAGACGCTCTTGCCCGGAAAAATGGCGGTACGAGAGGGATGTTTTAAAAAAGGTAAATAAAGACCGGAAACAGTGACGTTTTTATTCAAAGTATTTTGGTGTCCAGAGAGGGCGCTTTTCTTTTAATTACCGACCGGATACCCCCTCGAATTCAAAACATTCACAGCCGTCTCCGCGTCTCCAGAGACACTCTTGCCCAGAAAAATGGCGGCACGAGAGGGATGTTTTAAAAAAGGTAAATAAAGACAGGAAACAGTGACGTTTTTATTCAAAGTACTTCGGTGTCCAGAGAGGGCGCTTTTCTTTTTATTACCGACGGGATACCCCCCTCGAATTCAAAACATTCACAGCCGTCTCCCGTCTCCGCGTCTCCAATCTCAATTGCCTCATCGACCCAAGCAATATTTGGGGAGTTCTAGGAAAAATGTCACAATCAAAGTGCTGATAAGTTGTGTGTTATGGCCAAACAGCCACCGAGAGAGAAATTTTACCATTCATTCAACACAAAAACCATGCATGGATTTTTCAGGTTTTCTGAAGTATTACTGCATCTATGTGGTTGAAATTTCTACAAGGCAGTTTATCAACATTATTTTTTAGTTATGTAATGCTGTTGGTCCTGTTTTTGAAAGTTTTCCAATCATGTAATTAGCTATACAATATCAAACTACAGTATAGTGCTCTGTGAGTGCCATTTTTAAATTTAGATACTGACAATTTAACTTGATTTGACAATAATACATTTTTTAACTCAACTTGTCGAGATAATTTTGGTTGCCAAATAAGTTGATTTGAGGCAATGGTTTGTCAATTCAGTTTCCTGAAATTGTTAACTTGACTTGGGAAGATTATTTTACAACTGATTTGATTTGATTTGATTTAAAAATTATCTCGGTATCTAAATAAGTTGTGTGGCACTAACAGAATGCCGTATAAAACTAGTTTATTGAACTAACTCAGCTGTGCAAACGAGAGCATTTAGTCGATTCCAGGGAGTTGTTCCTCTGATTGGGATTGGCTATCACGTGAACTTAATTATCTATTGCACAAACACAGGTCGTGTATGTAAGGCCAAGTCAAGAAAAAAAAGCTGTTTCCATCTGAACACTTATGTAGAATTTATATCTTTATGTTGGAAAAAACAAAAAAACGGAAAGATCAGTAAAATTAATAAAAATAAATAAAGACTTATTGTGTCACAGTCTATCCGAGATCTTTTTGTGCTTCCATTTATTTAACCTCGCCCCTTCCCCTCAGAGCTTAAAAAAAGTGGTCCAGTTTTGTGTTCGTGTCTAAAATGTTTTCGGCTGAAAACATTAATTCCATCCAACAAGCCTTTTTTTTGTGAATTAGGAAACGGCTATTTTTTCTTGGCTCAATAATCACGCATGTCTTCATGCAATGACGTGCTAGCATTTGGCAAGACCTCATGATTAGCTTGTTTCGTAAGTGTGGGACAAGAGAGCGACTTGAGCAGAGTATAGACAGGCTGAGCGAGCGTGACAATGCGTGTTCTAAATCGGCATGTGTAGACTCTATTCAAGTTGCCGTATTGCCCTCCGCTCAAGTTGCCAAATTGCCTGACATCAATCATGTCGATTCAAATCCACGAGGCCTTGTTAAAGGGCTACGGCCGAGCAATCACAATTTCTAGACTAGGTTTCCAGCCTGTTATCGTGGTTTGTTTTCCGTAGACCGCCCCCCAACCCCCTTGGGATATACTCATGTTTTAATGCATGGGGGGAGGGGGCGGTCACTCTGTAAACTGGTATGAACACCTGTGCATTCTCACTATAAGCAATAGGCCCCCTAGGCCTATTGCGGACATACATAAAATATACCCACCACTATTGCGGGTGCGCGCGTGCCTGTTTTTGAAGGTAAGAAACGCCCCCTAACTCGTAAAATTCGAACGCACAAAGTTTGCAAAAACGGTGAGGGGTAACCATTCAAACAATATCGTTACAGCATTTCCGATTTCAGAAGTGTTGCCCATGGTCTCAGGCTGGATCCGAATTCGTGGCTTTGGCTGTTTTTATGGACTTTCATTGTCCGCACATAGCAACAGCCATAGCCACAATTCGGCACAATTACATTTTTTATTTATTATTTATTTAGTCACCACATCCAACAGCGGAGGGACCGCCAATTACAGGAATGGGAGCAAGTGTGGTTGAGTGCCTTGCTCAAGGGCTCAAGGGCACAACCCGTCGCGGCCCGGAATCGAACCTACATTCTAGTACTAGCACAGAAACTTAAGTTCCACGCACTAGACCGCTCGGCCATAACACCCCACACTTCAGCAGTTTCCAAGTCAATTTCTAAGAAAAACTAAAATTTTTGCCAAAAATATATATTTTTCAAAATTTCATATATTATTCCCTGGATGAGCAGTCAAAGTCAAATTCAAGGAATATCATCTATGGATTCTAAGCAACGTTTCCTGCAATATTGAACAAAATCTAAATCTGAACATTTTTGGCCAAAAATGAAAAAAATCACAAGGGGTTAGTCCAGCCATTTTTATCAAAATTGGCCCAAAATTGACTTTTTTGAAAATGTCTCAGAAATGCCTCCTAACGAATATTTAGCCCATTTGGCACCTACTTCAGCAGTTTCCAAGTCAATTTCTAAGAAAAACTGAAATTTTGGCCACAAATATATAATTTTCAAAATTTCATATTTTATTCCCTGGATGAGCAGTCAAGGTCAAATTCAAGAAATATCATCTATGGATTCTAAGCAACGTTTCCTGCAATATTGAACAAAATCTAAATCTGAACATTTTTGGCCAAAAATGAAAAAAATCACAAGGGGTTAATCCAGCCATTTTTATCAAAATTGGCCCAAAATTGACTTTTTTGAAAATGTCTCAGAAATGCCTCCTAACGAATATTTAGCCCATTTGGCACCTACTGCAGCAGTTTCCAAGTCAATTTCTAAGAAAAACTGAAATTTTGGCCAAAAATATATAATTTTCAAAATTTCATATTTTATTCCCTGGATGAGCAGTCAAGGTCAAATTCAAGAAATATCATCTATGGATTCTAAGCAACGTTTCCTGCAATATTGAACAAAATCTAAATCTGAACATTTTTGGCCAAAAATGAAAAAAATCACAAGGGGTTAGTCCAGCCATTTTTATCAAAATTGGCCCAAAATTGACTTTTTTGAAAATGTCTCAGAAATGCCTCCTAACGAATATTTAGCCCATTTGGCACCTACTTCAGCAGTTTCTAAGTCAATTTCTAAGAAGAACTGAAATTTTGGCCAAAAATATATAATTTTCAAAATTTCATATTTTATTCCCTGGATGGGCAGTCAAGGTCAAATTCAATGAATATCATCTATGGGTTCTAAGCAACGTTTCATGCAATATTGAACAAAATCTAAATCTGAACATTTTTGGCCAAGAATGAAAAAAATCACAAGGGGTTAGTCCAGCCATTTTTATCAAAATTGGCTTAAAATTGACTTTTTTGAAAATGTCTCAGAAATGCCTCTTAACGAATATTTAGCCCATTTGGCACCTACTTCAGCAGTTTCCAAGTCAATTTCTAAGAAAAACTGAAATTTTGGCCAAAAATATATAATTTTCAAAATTTCATATTTTATTCCCTGGATGAGCAGTCAAGGTCAAATTCAAGAAATATCATCTATGGATTCTAAGCAACGTTTCCTGCAATATTGAACAAAATCTAAATCTGAACATTTTTGGCCAAAAATGAAAAAAATCACAAGGGGTTAGTCCAGCCATTTTTATCAAAATTGGCCCAAAATTGACTTTTTTGAAAATGTCTCAGAAATGCCTCCTAACGAATATTTAGCCCATTTGGCACCTACTGCAGCAGTTTCCAAGTCAATTTCTAAGAAAAACTGAAATTTTGGCCACAAATATATAATTTTCAAAATTTCATATTTTATTCCCTGGATGAGCAGTCAAGGTCAAATTCAAGAAATATCATCTATGGATTCTAAGCAACGTTTCCTGCAATATTGAACAAAATCTAAATCTAAACATTTTTGGCCAAAAATGAAAAAAATCACAAGGGGTTAGTCCAGCCATTTTTATCAAAATTGGCCCAAAATTGACTTTTTTGAAAATGTCTCAGAAATGCCTCCTAACGAATATTTAGCCCATTTGGCACCTACTTCAGCAGTTTCCAAGTCAATTTCTAAGAAGAACTGAAATTTTGGCCAAAAATATATAATTTTCAAAATTTCATATTTTATTCCCTGGATGGGCAGTCAAGGTCAAATTCAATGAATATCATCTATGGGTTCTAAGCAACGTTTCATGCAATATTGAACAAAATCTAAATCTGAACATTTTTGGCCAAAAATGAAAAAAATCACAAGGGGTTAGTCCAGCCATTTTTATCAAAATTGGCCCAAAATTGACTTTTTTGAAAATGTCTCAGAAATGCCTCCTAACGAATATTTAGCCCATTTGGCACCTACTTCAGCAGTTTCCAAGTCAATTTCTAAGAAAAACTGAAATTTTGGTCAAAAATATATAATTTTCAAAATTTCATATTTTATTCCCTGGATGAGCAGTCAAGGTCAAATTCAAGAAATATCATCTATGGATTCTAAGCAACGTTTCCTGCAATATTGAACAAAAACTAAATCTGAACATTTTTGGCCAAAAATGAAAAAAATCACAAGGGGTTAGTCCAGCCATTTTTATCAAAATTGGCTTAAAATTGACTTTTTTGAAAATGTCTCAGAAATGCCTCTTAACGAATATTTAGCCCATTTGGCACCTACTTCAGCAGTTTCCAAGTCAATTTCTAAGAAAAACTGAAATTTTGGCCAAAAATATATAATTTTCAAAATTTCATCTTTTAGTCCCTGGATGAGCAGTCAAGGTCAAATTCAAGAAATATCATCTATGGATTCTAAGCAACGTTTCCTGCAATATTGAACAAAATCTAAATCTGAACATTTTTGGCCAAAAATGAAAACAATCACAAGGGGTTGTTAGTCCAGCCATTTTTATCAAAATTGGCCCAAAATTGACTTTTTTGAAAATGTCTCAGAAATGCCTCCTAACGAATATTTAGCCCATTTGGCACCTACTTCAGCAGTTTCCAAGTCAATTTCTAAGAAAAACTGAAATTTTGGCCAAAAATATATAATTTTCAAAATTTCATCTTTTAGTCCCTGGATGAGCAGTCAAGGTCAAATTCAAGAAATATCATCTATGGATTCTAAGCAACGTTTCCTGCAATATTGAACAAAATCTAAATCTGAACATTTTTGGCCAAAAATGAAAACAATCACAAGGGGTTGTTAGTCCAGCCATTTTTATCAAAATTGGCCCAAAATTGACTTTTTTGAAAATGTCTCAGAAATGCCTCCTAACGAATATTTAGCCCATTTGGCACCTACTTCAGCAGTTTCCAAGTCAATTTCTAAGAAAAACTGAAATTTTTGCCAAAAATATATAATTTTCAAAATTTCATATTTTATTCCCTGGATGAGCAGTCAAGGTCAAATTCAAGAAATATCATCTATGGATTCTAAGCAACGTTTCCTGCAATATTGAACAAAATCTAAATCTGAACATTTTTGGCCAAAAATGAAAAAAATCACAAGGGGTTAGTCCAGCCATTTTTATCAAAATTGGCCCAAAATTGACTTTTTTGAAAATGTCTCAGAAATGCCTCTTAACGAATATTTAGCCCATTTGGCACCTACTTCAGCAGTTTCCAAGTCAATTTCTAAGAAAAACTGAAATTTTGGCCAAAAATATATAATTTTCAAAATTTCATATTTTATTCCCTGGATGAGCAGTCAAGGTCAAATTCAAGAAATATCATCTATGGATTCTAAGCAACGTTTCCTGCAATATTGAACAAAATCTAAATCTGAACATTTTTGGCCAAAAATGAAAAAAATCACAAGGGGTTAGTCCAGCCATTTTTATCAAAATTGGCCCAAAATTGACTTTTTTGAAAATGTCTCAGAAATGCCTCCTTACGAATATTTAGCCCATTTGGCACCTACTTCAGCAGTTTCCAAGTCAATTTCTAAGAAAAACTGAAATTTTGGCCAAAAATATATAATTTTTAAAATTTCATATTTTATTCCCTGGATGAGCAGTCAAGGTCAAATTCAAGAAATATCATCTATGGATTCTAAGCAACGTTTCCTGCAATATTGAACAAAATCTAAATCTGAACATTTTTGGCCAAAAATGAAAAAAATCACAAGGGGTTAGTCCAGCCATTTTTATCAAAATTGGCCCAAAATTGACTTTTTTGAAAATGTCTCAGAAATGCCTCCTAACGAATATTTAGCCCATTTGGCACCTACTTCAGCAGTTTCCAAGTCAATTTCTAAGAAAAACTGAAATTTTGGCCAAAAATATATAATTTTCAAAATTTCATATTTTATTCCCTGGATGAGCAGTCAATGTCAAATTCAAGAAATATCATCTATGGATTCTAAGCAACGTTTCCTGCAATATTGAACAAAATCTAAATCTGAACATTTTTGGCCAAAAATGAAAACAATCACAAGGGGTTAGTCCAGCCATTTTTATCAAAATTGGCCCAAAATTGACTCCTAACGAATATTTAGCCCATTTGGCACCTACTTCAGCAGTTTCCAAGTCAATTTCTAAGAAAAACTGAAATTTTGGCCAAAAATATATAATTTTCAAAATTTCATATTTTATTCCCTGGATGAGCAGTCAAGGTCAAATTCAAGAAATATCATCTATGGATTCTAAGCAACGTATATCATCTATGGATTTTAAGCAACGTTTCCTGCAATATTGAACAAAATCTAAATCTGAACATTTTTGGCCAAAAATGAAAAAAATCACAAGGGGTTAGTCCAGCCATTTTTATCAAAATTGGCCCAAAATTGACTTTTTTGAAAATGTCTCAGAAATGCCTCCTTACGAATATTTAGCCCATTTGGCACCTACTTCAGCAGTTTCCAAGTCAATTTCTAAGAAAAACTGAAATTTTGGCCAAAAATATATAATTTTTAAAATTTCATATTTTATTCCCTGGATGAGCAGTCAAGGTCAAATTCAAGAAATATCATCTATGGATTCTAAGCAACGTTTCCTGCAATATTGAACAAAATCTAAATCTGAACATTTTTGGCCAAAAATGAAAAAAATCACAAGGGGTTAGTCCAGCCATTTTTATCAAAATTGGCCCAAAATTGACTTTTTTGAAAATGTCTCAGAAATGCCTCCTAACGAATATTTAGCCCATTTGGCACCTACTTCAGCAGTTTCCAAGTCAATTTCTAAGAAAAACTGAAATTTTGGCCAAAAATATATAATTTTCAAAATTTCATATTTTATTCCCTGGATGAGCAGTCAATGTCAAATTCAAGAAATATCATCTATGGATTCTAAGCAACGTTTCCTGCAATATTGAACAAAATCTAAATCTGAACATTTTTGGCCAAAAATGAAAACAATCACAAGGGGTTAGTCCAGCCATTTTTATCAAAATTGGCCCAAAATTGACTTTTTTGAAAATGTCTCAGAAATGCCTCCTAACGAATATTTAGCCCATTTGGCACCTACTTCAGCAGTTTCCAAGTCAATTTCTAAGAAAAACTGAAATTTTGGCCAAAAATATATAATTTTCAAAATTTCATATTTTATTCCCTGGATGAGCAGTCAAGGTCAAATTCAAGAAATATCATCTATGGATTCTAAGCAACGTTTCCTGCAATATTGAACAAAATCTAAATCTGAACATTTTGGCCAAAAATGAAAAAAATCACAAGGGGTTAGTCCAGCCATTTTTATCAAAATTGGCCCAAAATTGACTTTTTTGAAAATGTCTCAGAAATGCCTCTTAACGAATATTTAGCCCATTTGGCACCTACTTCAGCAGTTTCCAAGTCAATTTCTAAGAAAAACTAAAATTTTGCCAAAAATATATAATTTTCAAAATTTCATATTTTATTCCCTGGATGAGCAGTCAAGGTCAAATTCAAGAAATATCATCTATGGATTCTAAGCAACGTTTCCTGCAATATTGAACAAAATCTAAATCTGAAAATTTTTGGCCAAAAATGAAAAAAATCACAAGGGGTTAGTCCAGCCATTTTTATCAAAATTGGCCCAAAATTGACTTTTTTGAAAATGTCTCAGAAATGCCTCCTAACGAATATTTAGCCCATTTGGCACCTACTTCAGCAGTTTCCAAGTCAATTTCTAAAGAAAAACTGAAATTTTGGCCAAAAATATATAATTTTCAAAATTTCATATTTTTTCCCTGGATGAGCAGTCAAGGTCAAATTCAAGAAATATCATCTATGGATTCTAAGCAAACGTTTCCTGCAATATTGAACAAAATCTAAATCTGAACATTTTTGGCCAAAAATGAAAAAAATCACAAGGGGTTAGTCCAGCCATTTTTATCAAAATTGGCCCAAAATTGACTTTTTGAAAATGTCTCAGAAATGCCTCTTAACGAATATTTAGCCCATTTGGCACCTACTTCAGCAGTTTCCAAGTCAATTTCTAAGAAAAACTAAAATTTTGGCCAAAAATATATAATTTTCAAAATTTCATATTTTATTCCTGGATGAGCAGTCAAGGTCAAATTCAAGAAATATCATCTATGGATTCTAAGCAACGTTTCCTGCAATATTGAACAAAATCTAAATCTGAACATTTTTGGCCAAAAATGAAAAAAATCACAAGGGGTTAGTCCCAGCCATTTTTATCAAAATTGGCCCAAAATTGACTTTTTGAAAATGTCTCAGAAAATCCTCCTTACGAATATTTAGCCCATTTGGCACCTACTTCAGCAGTTTCCAAGTCAATTTCTAAGAAAAACTGAAATTTTGGCCAAAAATATATAATTTTTAAAATTTCATATTTTATTCCCTGGATGAGCAGTCAAGGTCAAATTCAAGAAATATCATCTATGGATTCTAAGCAACGTTTCCTGCAATATTGAACAAAATCTAAATCTGAACATTTTTGGCCAAAAATGAAAAAATCACAAGGGGTTAGTCCAGCCATTTTTATCAAAATTGGCCCAAAATTGACTTTTTTGAAAATGTCTCAGAAATGCCTCCTTACGAATATTTAGCCCATTTGGCACCTACTTCAGCAGTTTCCAAGTCAATTTCTAAGAAAAACTGAAATTTTGGCCAAAAATATATAATTTTTAAAATTTCATATTTTATTCCCTGGATGAGCAGTCAAGGTCAAATTCAAGAAATATCATCTATGGATTCTAAGCAACGTTTCCTGCAATATTGAACAAATCTAAATCTGAAAATTTTTGGCCAAAAATGAAAAAAAATCACAAGGGGTTAGTCCAGCATTTTTATGAAAATTGGCCCAAAATTGACTTTTTTGAAAATGTCTCAGAAATGCCCTCTAACGAATATTTAGCCCATTTGGCACCTACTTCAGCAGTTTCCAAGTCAATTTCTAAGAAAAACTGAAATTTTGGCAAAAAATTATAATTTTCAAATTTCATATTTTATTCCCTGGATGAGCAGTCAAGGTCAAATTCAAGAAGTATCATCTATGGATTCTAAGCAACGTTTCCTGCAATATTGAACAAAATTTAAATCTGAACATTTTTGGCAAAAAATGAAAAAAAATCACAAGGGGTTAGTTCAGCCATTTTTATCAAAATTGGCCCAAAATTGACTTTTTTGAAAATATCTCAGAAATGCCTCTTAACGAATATTTAGCCCATTTGGCACCTACTCAGCAGTTTCCAAGTCAATTTCTAAGAAAAAACTGAAATTTTGGCCAAAAATATATAATTTTCAAAATTTCATATTTTATTCCCTGGATGAGCAGTCAAGGTCAAATTCATGAAATATCATCTATGGATTCTAAGCAACGTTTCCTGCAATATTGAACAAAATCTAAATCTGAACATTTTTGGCCAAAAATTAAAAAATCACAAGGGGTTAGTCCAGCCATTTTTATCAAAATTGGCCCAAAATTGACTTTTTTGAAAATGTCTCAGAAATGCCTCCTAACGAATATTTAGCCCATTTGGCACCTACTTCAGCAGTTTCCAAGTCAATTTCTAAGAAAAACTGAAATTTTGGCAAAAAATATATAATTTTCAAAATTTCATATTTTATTCCCTGGATGAGCAGTCAAGGTCAAATTCAAGAAATATCATCTATGGATTCTAAGCAACGTTTCCTGCAATATTGAACAAAATCTAAATCTGAACATTTTTGGCCAAAAATGAAAACAATCACAAGGGGTTAGTCCAGCCATTTTTATCAAAATTGGCCCAAAATTGACTTTTTTGAAAATGTCTCAGAAATGCCTCCTTACGAATATTTAGCCCATTTGGCACCTACTTCAGCAGTTTCCAAGTCAATTTCTAAGAAAAACTGAAATTTTGGCCAAAAATATATAATTTTTAAAATTTCATATTTTATTCCCTGGATGAGCAGTCAAGGTCAAATTCAAGAAATATCATCTATGGATTCTAAGCAACGTTTCCTGCAATATTGAACAAAATCTAAATCTGAAAATTTTTGGCCAAAAATGAAAAAAATCACAAGGGGTTAGTCCAGCCATTTTTATGAAAATTGGCCCAAAATTGACTTTTTTGAAAATGTCTCAGAAATGCCTCCTAACGAATATTTAGCCCATTTGGCACCTACTTCAGCAGTTTCCAAGTCAATTTCTAAGAAAAACTGAAATTTTGGCAAAAAAATTATAATTTTCAAAATTTCATATTTTATTCCCTGGATGAGCAGTCAAGGTCAAATTCAAGAAGTATCATCTATGGATTCTAAGCAACGTTTCCTGCAATATTGAACAAAATTTAAATCTGAACATCTTTGGCAAAAAATGAAAAAAAATCACAAGGGTTAGTTCAGCCATTTTTATCAAAATTGGCCCAAAATTGACTTTTTGAAAATATCTCAGAAATGCCTCTTAACGAATATTTAGCCCATTGGCACCTACTTCAGCAGTTTCCAAGTCAATTTCTAAGAAAAACTGAAATTTTGGCCAAAAATATATAATTTTCAAAATTTCATATTTTATTCCCTGGATGAGCAGTCAAGGTCAAATTCAAGAAATATCATCTATGGATTCTAAGCAACGTTTCCTGCAATATTGAACAAAATCTAAATCTGAACATTTTTGGCCAAAATTAAAAAAAATCACAAGGGGTTAGTCCAGCCATTTTTATCAAAATTGGCCCAAAATTGACTTTTTTGAAAATGTCTCAGAAATGCCTCCTAACGAATATTTAGCCCATTTGGCACCTACTTCAGCAGTTTCCAAGTCAATTCTAAGAAAAACTGAAATTTTGGCAAAAAATATATAATTTTCAAAATTTCATATTTTATTCCCTGGATGAGCAGTCAAGGTCAAATTCAAGAAATATCATCTATGGATTCTAAGCAACGTTTCCTGCAATATTGAACAAAATCTAAATCTGAACATTTTTGGCCAAAAATGAAAACAATCACAAGGGGTTAGTCCAGCCATTTTTATCAAAATTGGCCCAAAATTGACTTTTTTGAAAATGTCTCAGAAATGCCTCCTAACGAATATTTAGCCCATTTTGGCACCTACTTCAGCAGTTTCCAAGTCAATTTCTAAGAAAAACTGAAATTTTGGCCAAAAATATATCATTTTCAAAATTTCATATTTTATTCCCTGGATGAGCAGTCAATGTCAAATTCAAGAAATATCATCTATGGATTCTAAGCAAACGTTTCCTGCAATATTGAACAAAATCTAAATCTGAACATTTTTGGCAAAAAATGAAAAAAATCACAAGGGGTTAGGTCCAGCCATTTTTATCAAAATTGGCCCAAAATTGACTTTTTTGAAAATGTCTCAGAAATGCCTCTTAACGAATATTTAGCCCATTTGGCACCTACTTCAGCAGTTTCCAAGTCAATTTCTAAGAAAAACTGAAATTTTGGCCAAAAATATATAATTTTCAAAATTTCATATTTTATTCCCTGGATGAGCAGTCAAGGTCAAATTCAAGAAATATCATCTATGGATTCTAAGCAACGTTTCCTGCAATATTGAACAAAATCTAAATCTGAACATTTTTGGCCAAAAATGAAAAAAATCACAAGGGGTTAGTCCAGCATTTTTATCAAAATTGGCCCAAAATTGACTTTTTTGAAAAATGTCTCAGAAATGCCTCTTAACGAATATTTAGCCCATTTGGCACCTACTTCAGCAGTTTCCAAGTCAATTTCTAAGAAAAACTGAAATTTTGGCCAAAAATATATAATTTTAAAAATTTCATATTTTATTCCCTGGATGAGCAGTCAAGGTCAAATTCAAGAAATATCATCTATGGATTCTAAGCAACGTTTCCTGCAATATTGAACAAAATCTAAATCTGAAACATTTTTGGCCAAAAATGAAAACAATCAAAAATTGGCCCAAAATTGACTTTTTTGAAAATGTCTCAGAAATGCCTCCTAACGAATATTTAGCCCATTTGGCACCTACTTCAGCAGTTTCCAAGTCAATTTCTAAGAAAAACTGAAATTTTGGCCAAAAATAATATAATTTCAAAATTCATATTTTATTCCCTGGATGAGCAGTCAAGGTCAATTCAATGAATATCATCTATGGATTCTAAGCAACGTTTCCTGCAATATTGAACAAAATCTAAATCTGAACATTTTTGGCCAAAAATGAAAAAAATCACAAGGGGTTAGTCCAGCCATTTTTATCAAAATTGGCCCAAAATTGACTTTTTTGAAAATGTCTCAGAAATGCCTCTTAACGAATATTTAGCCCATTTGGCACCTACTTCAGCAGTTTCCAAGTCAATTTCTAAGAAAAACTGAAATTTTGGCCAAAAATATATAATTTTCAAAATTTCATATTTTATTCCCTGGATGAGCAGTCAAGGTCAAATTCAAGAAATATCATCTATGGATTCTAAGCAACGTTTCCTGCAATATTGAACAAAATCTAAATCTGAACATTTTTGGCCAAAAATGAAAAAAAATCACAAGGGGTTAGTCCAGCCATTTTTATCAAAATTGGCCCAAAATTGACTTTTTTGAAAATGTCTCAGAAATGCCTCCTTACGAATATTTAGCCCATTTGGCACCTACTTCAGCAGTTTCCAAGTCAATTTCTAAGAAAAACTGAAATTTTGGCAAAAATATATAATTTTTAAAATTTCATATTTTATTCCCTGGATGAGCAGTCAAGGTCAAATTCAAGAAATATCATCTATGGATTCTAAGCAACGTTTCCTGCAATATTGAACAAAATCTAAATCTGAACATTTTTGGCCAAAAATGAAAAAAATCACAAGGGGTTAGTCCAGCCATTTTTATCAAAATTGGCCCAAAATTGACTTTTTGAAAATGTCTCAGAAATGCCTCCTAACGAATATTTAGCCCATTTGGCACCTACTTCAGCAGTTTCCAAGTCAATTTCTAAGAAAAACTGAAATTTTGGCCAAAAATATATAATTTTCAAAATTTCATATTTTATTCCCTGGATGAGCAGTCAAGTGTCAAATTCAAGAAATATCATCTATGGATTCTAAGCAACGTTTCCTGCAATATTGAACAAATCTAAATCTGAACATTTTTGGCCAAAAATGAAAAAAAATCACAAGGGGTTAGTCCAGCCATTTTTATCAAAATTGGCCCAAAATTGACTTTTTTGAAAATGTCTCAGAAATGCCTCCTAACGAATATTTAGCCCATTTGGCACCTACTTCAGCAGTTTCCAAGTCAATTTCTAAGAAAGAACTGAAATTTTGGCCAAAAATATATAATTTTCAAAATTTCATATTTTATTCCCTGGATGGGCAGTCAAGGTCAAATTCAATGAATATCATCTATGGGTTCTAAGCAACGTTTCATGCAATATTGAACAAAATCTAAATCTGAACATTTTTGGCCAAAAATGAAAAAAATCACAAGGGGTTAGTCCAGCCATTTTTATCAAAATTGGCCCAAAATTGACTTTTTTGAAAATGTCTCAGAAATGCCTCCTAACGAATATTTAGCCCATTTGGCACCTACTTCAGCAGTTTCCAAGTCAATTTCTAAGAAAAACTGAAATTTTTGCCAAAAATATATAATTTTCAAAATTTCATATTTTATTCCCTGGATGAGCAGTCAAGGTCAAATTCAAGAAATATCATCTATGGATTCTAAGCAACGTTTCCTGCAATATTGAACAAAATCTAAATCTGAACATTTTTGGCCAAAAATGAAAAAAATCACAAGGGGTTAGTCCAGCCATTTTTATCAAAATTGGCCCAAAATTGACTTTTTTGAAAATGTCTCAGAAATGCCTCTTAACGAATATTTAGCCCATTTGGCACCTACTTCAGCAGTTTCCAAGTCAATTTCTAAGAAAAACTGAAATTTTGGCCAAAAATATATAATTTTCAAAAATTTCATATTTTATTCCCTGGATGAGCAGTCAAGGTCAAATTCAAGAAATATCATCTATGGATTCTAAGCAACGTTTCCTGCAATATTGAACAAAATCTAAATCTGAACATTTTTGGCCAAAAATGAAAAAAATCACAAGGGGTTAGTCCAGCCATTTTTATCAAAATTGGCCCAAAATTGACTTTTTGAAATGTCTCAGAAATGCCTCCTTACGAATATTTAGCCCATTTGGCACCTACTTCAGCAGTTTCCAAGTCAATTTCTAAGAAAAACTGAAATTTTGGCCAAAAATATATAATTTTCAAAATTTCATATTTTATTCCCTGGATGAGCAGTCAATGTCAAATTCAAGAAATATCATCTATGGATTCTAAGCAACGTTTCCTGCAATATTGAACAAAATCTAAATCTGAACATTTTTGGCCAAAAATGAAAACAATCACAAGGGGTTAGTCCAGCCATTTTTATCAAAATTGGCCCAAAATTGACTCCTAACGAATATTTAGCCCATTTGGCACCTACTTCAGCAGTTTCCAAGTCAATTTCTAAGAAAAACTGAATTTTGGCCAAAAATATATAATTTTCAAAATTTCATATTTTATTCCCTGGATGAGCAGTCAAGGTCAAATTCAAGAAATATCATCTATGGATTCTAAGCAACGTATATCATCTATGGATTTTAAGCAACGTTTCCTGCAATATTGAACAAAATCTAAATCTGAACATTTTTGGCCAAAAATGAAAAAAATCACAAGGGGTTAGTCCAGCCATTTTTTATCAAAATTGGCCCAAAATTGACTTTTTTGAAAATGTCTCAGAAATGCCTCCTTACGAATATTTAGCCCATTTGGCACCTACTTCAGCAGTTTCCAAGTCAATTTCTAAGAAAAACTGAAATTTGGCCAAAAATATATAATTTTAAAATTTCATATTTTATTCCCTGGATGAGCAGTCAAGGTCAAATTCAAGAAATATCATCTATGGATTCTAAGCAACGTTTCCTGCAATATTGAACAAAATCTAAATCTGAACATTTTTGGCCAAAAATGAAAAAAATCACAAGGGGTTAGTCCAGCCATTTTTATCAAAATTGGCCCAAAATTGACTTTTTTGAAAATGTCTCAGAAATGCCTCCTAACGAATATTTAGCCCATTTGGCACCTACTTCAGCAGTTTCCAAGTCAATTTCTAAGAAAAACTGAAATTTTGGCCAAAAATATATAATTTTCAAAATTTCATATTTTATTCCCTGGATGAGCAGTCAATGTCAAATTCAAGAAATATCATCTATGGATTCTAAGCAACGTTTCCTGCAATATTGAACAAAATCTAAATCTGAACATTTTTGGCCAAAATGAAAACAATCACAAGGGGTTAGTCCAGCCATTTTTTATCAAAATTGGCCCAAAATTGACTTTTTTGAAAATGTCTCAGAAATGCCTCCTAACGAATATTTAGCCCATTTGGCACCTACTTCAGCAGTTTCCAAGTCAATTTCTAAGAAAAACTGAAATTTTGGCCAAAAATATATAATTTTCAAAATTTCATATTTTATTCCCTGGATGAGCAGTCAAGGTCAAATTCAAGAAATATCATCTATGGATTCTAAGCAACGTTTCCTGCAATATTGAACAAAATCTAAATCTGAACATTTTTGGCCAAAAATGAAAAAAATCACAAGGGGTTAGTCCAGCCATTTTTATCAAAATTGGCCCCAAAATTGACTTTTTTGAAAATGTCTCAGAAATGCCTCTTAACGAATATTTAGCCCATTTGGCACCTACTTCAGCAGTTTCCCAAGTCAATTTCTAAGAAAAACTGAAATTTTGGCCAAAAATATATAATTTTCAAAATTTCATATTTTATTCCCTGGATGAGCAGT